>QRFJ01006786.1:0-10681 GCA_006176705.1 Cocos nucifera | reverse complement strand
CAAGAAAAAGCTGACGAGAAAGGAAGAAGGCAGCACTACTGCAGAGACGTCTGCTGATCTTTAGAACAAGTTTTGAAGATCCTCTAAATCAGATCCAGATCTAATTTTTGGAGAGGTTATAAAGAAGGAGAAGATCTCTAGATCCAGCCCAAGTGGATACTGGTAGAGGCCAGGCACTTGCATGGCTAGATCCAAAACCTCAGGCATTCAGCAAGATCATCAAAGGATAATTGGATTACCCACATCAAGGTATTAACTAAATTAGATCTAATTTATTTTTATTTTTATTTTTAGATCTATAAAATTAGATCTGAAACATCTTAGATCTGATATGGATGCTTGAGAGAAATTTTTGAAATATCTCTCTTGATTCGATCAGATCTGAACGAATCTAATCCAAAAAATCAGAATTTTTCCTTCACATATAGGACCCAAAAATCTTCGAAAAGGTCGGCACTCTCCTCGGGGAGGTTCGGTTGCAACCACGGGGTGCCAGCCTCATCCTATTCAAGCTTGACTTCATCTGGAATGATACATTCTATAATAAAATCTTTCAATATCTGAGCTTTGATCTATGGCCGGGGTCGATAATTAATGTCAAACTCCATGAGTTCGATTGCCCATTTCACGATTCTTTAAGAAGCATCCGTTCGATGAAGGACTACTTTTATTGGTTGATCCATGAGGACCGCTATGGTGTATCCCTGAAAGTAAGGTCAGAGTCTCCTAGCAGCGATTAGAAGAGAGTAAGTCAATTTTTTTAACTTAGAGTACCTGGTCTCTGCATCCCTCAAGACTTGGCTTACATAGTAGATTGGTCGCTGTATCTTTGCTTTCTCCTTGACCAAGACTGCTGCCAAGGCCATCGGAGAGGCTGCTAGGTATAAAAATAATTCTTCTCTAGGTTCAAGCTTAGCTAGCAGTGTAGGTGAGCGGAGGTAATTTTTGAGCTCCTCAAATGCCCGTTGACACTCCATCGTCCAGCGAAAGTTCTTTAGTTGCTTGAGAACTTGGAAGAAGAGCATCCATCGCTCGATCGATTTTGTGATGAAGTGATTTAGGAATGTCATTTTTTCAATCAAATGCTAAACTTTTTTGATCGTTTTTGGAGCAGTCATCTCTTAAATAGCTCGAATTTTCTCTGAATTTGCTTTGATTTGATGCCTCAACACCATAAACCCCAGAAACTTCCTCTAGGTCACACCAAAGGTGCACTTGGTTGGGTTCAGCTTTATTTTATACTTTTTGAGTGCACTGAAGGTCTCTTCGAGGTCGACGATGTGATTTATTGAAGCCCGACTTTTGACGAGCATGTCATCCACATGCACCTCCATATTGTGGTCCATCTGCTTCTTGAAGATCTTGTTGACCAGGTATTGGTATGTTGCCCCTGCATTCTTAAGTCCAAAAGGCATAACCCTGTAATAGTAAAGATCATGGTCAGTAATAAAAGCAGTTTTCTCCTCATCCTTTAGTGCCATTCGTATTTGGTTATAGCCGAAAAAGGCATCTATGAAGGTGAGGAGCTCATGGCCCGAGATTGCTTCTACCAGTTGATCAATCCTAGGTAGAGGATAGCTATCTTTTGGATAGATTTTATTCAACTTTTTGAAGTCTATACATATCCTCCACTTATCGTTGGCCTTCTTAACCAGGACCATGTTAGAGACCCAAGATAGATAGCTGATTTCTTGAATAAATCTGACATTGAGAAGCTTGTCGACTTTTTCTGCTATTGCTTTCTGCCTTTCTAGTGCATGCCTCCGAACTCTTTCTTTCACTGGTCGATGCTTGGGATCAACGACCAGCCGATGTTCCATAACCTCAGCGTCAATCCCAGGCATATCCATTGGAACCCAGGCGAAGACGTCGATATTCCTCCATAAAAAGGTGATGAGCTGCTCCCGAACTTCATCCTCAAGATTGGAGCCAATCTACACCGTATGCTCCGCATTTCTATCATTCAGGGGGATGGTCATAAGATCTTCTATGGGCTCGCCCCGTTCTTTAACAAGATCATCGCAGATATCAAGCCCATCAACTAGGTAGGGGTCAAGTCGAGTGCCATATTGGAAGGCAATGGAGTAGCAGTGCCGGGCTAATGCTTGATCGCCTCTGATTTTGTCTATTCTGTTGCTTGTTGGAAATTTTATTTTTAGGTAATAGGTCGACACTACAACTCATAGTGCATTTAGATCAGATTGGTCGAGGATTGCATTGTAAGTGGAGGAGGATTTTTGAAGGGAAATCCTGATTTCCCGGTCCAGGTTCGTCCAGATCTGATTAGATCAAGAGATATATTTCAAAAATTTTCTCTTGATCTCAATCAGATCTTGATATGTTTCAGATCTGATTCTTATTATTTTAATAAATAAAATAAAATAAGATAAATTAAATCAAATTTAATTTACCTGAATTTGGGTAATCCTATTACCCTGTAGATGATCCTGATTGCAGCGGAAGGTTCTGGATCTTAGCCACGCAAGCGCCTGGCCTCTACCGATATCCACTCGGGTTGGATCTGGAGATCCTCTTCTTCTCTATCACACCTCCAAAAATTAGATCTGGATCTGATCTGGAGGATCTTCAAAACTCTTTTGAAGATCTGCAGTCGTCCTTTTGCAGCAGTGCAGCCTTCTTGCTTTTGATCGCCTTTCCTTGATCTGAATCGCACCAAACTAAGTCCAAAACACTTTTGGACGTGGAGAGCAAGGGGAGAAGAGAGTATGGCATGGAGAAGGAGGGGAGAGGCAGCCTTGGGGCATGGGAAATCTCTATTGAATTCACTTAGACTTAGGATTAGGGTTGGGCGCAGGGTCTTATTTATAGACCTCTTGTGATCCAACTCCTCTTCCTCTCAACCAATCACAACCCTTTGTGAAATCAGATCTAAATCTGATTGGTGGGAATAATCTAGAGACCCCTGGATTCCTCCTTAGAGGGTGCCTAAGACCAGTCAAAGTTGGATTCTTAGTAGAACTCTGATTGGAATCCTAAAAAGGGAGGTGGAGTCCTTGTCCAACAAGGGACTCCTAGGCGCCTCCTACTTGGGCTCACGCCACCCTTGGCGTGCGCCCTTCTCCTTGCCAGGTTCTGGCAGGGGGACAGGCCCCCACCAGCTCTCCAATAGGTGCATGACATGTGGTCAAAAGTCAAAGGGTCAATGGTCAACGTTTGACCAGTCAAAGGTAGACTTTTGACCAAAGTCAAAGAACAAGAAATGGCAGGTGACCAAAAATGGCAGGTAATGTCTTACAAATAAGACAACCTATTTCTGACTTGGACAACCTCCAGTCAGACCATATGAAGACCTCTGATTGAGCACAAACTCCTTTGGCTCAGTCAGGACAACTTATTTGTGATAGTAAAAAGAAGAACGTTAGGTTCAATCGAGTGCTAGCACGATTTCCTTGAACCTAATTGAATCTCATTCAGAATCAATTGAACTAGAATCAGTTCAATTGATGATCACCAGATTCAAACCCTTATTTGTGTGACCCAGTTAGGTTCAGTTCTGTATGGTAATGGGATATGTCATGATCTCTATCATCGACATCATCGAAACTCCTTTCGATGGATCAGAACTCTTCTGATTCGAACAGCTAGAATGATCGATCATCTAAATCATTCTAATTGCTCCCAAAATCCACCAGTGACACCTAGCAGTATATGGTGGCAACCCATCAGAGCTGAATGCGAACCTCTTGGTGCAGCTACCTATGTGATTAAGTTCTTCTATCTTGAGCCCCGATCAGATTAGGGTTAAGGTGAACTCGTCAAACCCTAGTTTCTGTCATATGATGTTAATCATTCGATTCAAGTCCAATGTGAAAATCTTAAATAGAAACTCTTTCTATTATTTCACTCTGCCATGGCCATGGGCTTCATGGACTTGATTCTCATGATCATCATAGGGCTACTCCTCTACCACCGAGGTAGATAGATTCCCATCTTGATGCAATCCAGTTCCTACAATGAACATGCTATAGCCAACATACACCTCAGGGTTCCGATATGGCTAGGAGACCGAGTAATGGTGTAGTCAAACTATAACACCCTCAAGGTGAACTGCCGATGCATCTCAGGTCAAAGAACCAGACACACCACTGCAGCATTCGAGTCAGTCATTGACGAGAAGGTAGACTTCCTAATGACTACTCGAGGTGGTCACGCTCAGTGCCCTCGTTCTCTAACGAGTACCTATACTCTCACTCCGGTGTCTCCACACCATAGACTCAAGACTCATCTACTAAAGAGAAGCGATTGTACACCAACCTTCCGGATCAATCACCATCCTCATGATGATCCTATGGTCAGGAGCATTTTATGAGTTAATAAATGATTAATTCATGTCTTAAATTTTCAACTCTTGAAAATATGAATTATCATTACCATTAACTCAAAGGATGTATCACAGACACTAAATACACATTTGTGATAGAAAATAACCCATTTTATTAATTATAGTCAAAATTATAATTTTGCCCCTAGAAGTGTATTACAAGTGTCAGCCAATTCTGGCTTCTAGGGCACATATATCTAACAATTTTACCACCAAAAAGTTGACCCACACCTTAGCCTGCTTTGGGTACTATCTTGCAGTCACGGCTAGAGTTATCATTCCCTCCACTGGCACAGCATCACTAGTGAAGCTGACCATGGGGAGCTCATGGGTCCTAGACGATCATCGGATATGGACATTTTAAACAAAGCATCATAGTACAGAACATCAGCAAAACTTTCATTATCTACCAAAATACGACGTACATTATAATCTGCAACGTTCAAAGAAATTACAACCGCATCATTGTGCGAGAACCGGACTTCTCGAGCATCCTCGTTGGTGAAAGCAATGGGCTCTTCAGTTCTTTGCCTCTTCCCAACCTCGGCCGACTTGCCAGCCTCCCCTCACCGAAGTCCCTCAGAGATGGTGTTAATGATGCCGATCGAGGACCGATCTTCCTGCTGCTCCCCATTCCTTGGAGGTTCTGGCTATGGGGGTGCTGTCGGCTGATCCTCCCATCCTTTCGACCGACGTCTTAGAAACCAACCCAACCTACCATGCTTGATGAGCTCCTTGATCTTATCCTGGAGTTGGATGCACTCTTTCGTATCATGACCGTGATAGTGATGGTAGAGGCAAAACTTGCTAGGATTGCATTTGTCGGGATGAGGGCGCATTCTTTCTGATCTTGATAGTTGATCCCTAATCTCCATCAATACTTGAATTTTTAGAGCATTGAGAGGAGCATAGTTATGAAATTTTCTAACAGAAGAGCTCCATCATGCCCTTCTATCTGGGCTTCTTCACCTCTGGGCCCAGGTAGGGGTCCAGGCCTGCTTATGCTCTAGAGGAGTCTGGGAGTGTGGTCGAGCTTCGCTCGATTTCTCTCCAGCCATGGACGCATTTGGTTCACCCGCCTGTTGCTCCCGGGCAGCTTCATTGTCCCTAGCCTTAAAGGCCTCTTCAGCTCGGGCATAATCTTTAGCTCGGGCCAGCATATCGACAAAGTTCTTGGGGTACTTCTTCTCCAAGGAGAACAGTAAATCATTTTTCTAAAGGTGCCCTTAAGTGCGGCCATTGCAATAGAATGGTCTAAGTTTCGAACCTTTAATGCAGCAGCATTAAATTGGGTGACATAAGCTCAAATAGATTTTCCCTCCTTCTGCTTGATATTCATCAAGAAATTCGAACCTCGATGAAAATATGGGCTGCTAACAAAGTGAGCCGCAAACTAATGGCTTATTTGATCGAAGAAAAAGATGGTACCCAGCTTAAATATCGAGTACCAGTTCTTGACGGCTCCCTTGAGGGTGGATGGGAAAGCCCAGCATAGAATGGTATCTAGCGCATCGTCGAGCAGCATTATTATCTAGAAGGCCTTCAAGTGATCGACCAGATTGGTGGTCCTGTTGTAACTCTCAAACTACGAGAGATTGAAGTTCGACGGGATTAGTTCGACATAATTTTTTGAGAAAAAGGAGGATCAGTGCAAATATCATTACCATGGGAGGAGGGGGCATGACAAAATTCTTTAATTCGTCGGCTCATTTCCTAGAGCCTTTGATCCAGAAGATCTTCACGATCATTGATCTCCAAGATTTTCTGATGGAATGGGGGCAAAACTCCCCCTGGGGTTGAGTCATGGTCAAAGCAAGGGCTCTCCACCCTCTACTTCCCCTTTTCGGAGGTCACTAACCGGCTATCCCAAGTTGGTCATCCCCAAATTGGATCATAGGGCTTTGGAGAAGACTGCTCCAATTGAGTTAGCATCGGAGCTTGCCGATGCATAGCCTACACCACCTCCACGAGCCTGCAAACCTACTGGACCAACAAATTGAACTGCTCCGCATCCACCATGGCTGCAGGTGAAGCTTGATTGTTGAAGCCAAAGTGGAAGCAGATGGATTTGGATAGGATCTGGCTGTAGAGGCCATTGATCATTAGATAGAAGCTTTTTTGGGAGGTATTTTTTTAGAAAATACTCTTGAGAGGAAGAAGAGGGATCGCTGTTGAGCACTCCTTTAAGAATAAGAGATCCTCAGGAATAGAGGGCCCTTCCTCTAGCATCAATCCTGTTGGTGCGAAATCTGGTTGCCGTCGAAGAAGTACTGAAGTTGGAGAAGACGAGGTTGCCACCGATGACCTACAAAATAAGTCTCATCAAGAGCCCGGGGTGGCAGCTCCGGCAAGACTCTCTGACGGTCAAGTTAGCTTTTTCGGCCAATAGAAATGAAGTGCTCAGTCAAGAAAGTTGCAAAATTTTTGGAAGGAAGAAGAGAGCCTAGAGAAAATGTATCTAGAGAATCCCTTTTATAGATGAAGCCTATAATAAACTGATAGTGACAGTCGTAACTATCGGGTGTGGGCCATTCGAAGCCACGTGGAGTTTGTTATGAAAGATAGTGTTTGTTATCGTGAGATGCCAGTCCATTTGAGATTTGATAGTCAAAATTTGGAGGGATGGGCATCAGTTGGTGACGACCTTTGAGCTGTATCAATTCTAGAGGAGTTTGAACTCCTCTAAGGTAGTTCGGATGAGGGTCGGTTCATGCCGTGTTCGAGACCGAACTCATGCAGAGACCTTTCTGGATGACTGTGGGGAGTTCGATCGCTAGAGGAGTCTAGAAGGAGTTTGGCCATCGGAGGGAGAATTTTTGATCGAAGCTCTTCTATGATTAACAGTTACATTAGGCTAAGCAACAGACTGGACTTCGACGGGAGCGGGATTTGTCCCCAACAAAAATAAATATTTGAAACTTATTTTGAGTCAAATGATAAATTTTCAAAAGGGAGATGATTCATTGAAATTGATTTCATGAATTTAATACATCTCTCAATTTAATGCTTTGATGTTGATTTTGATGACTCATATAAATTAATTTTCTGAACATAATGCAATTCTTACTTTGATACAATCATATTATTGATTTTGATGATTATTTCTTATTTCTTTCCTATGAGCTTTTTGATGCTATCAAAAAGGGGGAGAGGAATGTTGAGTATATGCTTGAAGTACTCATTCGAATTGTATTGATGCTTGAAATGAAAACTTAATACTCACTGATATGAATTGAAATATTTTTTTATGAGTATATGAAATATGTGCAATGAATCAAAAGAATAATCGAGAACATTCATGAAGTACTCATTCATGTGTTTAATCTATACTTCATGATACTTTTTAGCAAAATGCATAGAAATACATTATTTGCTTTTATTGTGCATATACTCAAGATTTTGTCATCATCAAAAAGGAGAAGATTGTTGACCCTGAGATTGATTTTGATGATTCCAAAATATTGAGTATATTATGTATGTAATCATGTATTTCAAGAATGTATGTAGGATTTTTCAAGAATCCAAAATGAAGAATTTATCTCAAAAATAAATCCTCTCAAGATGCCATGTCAAAATACTTAAAAGAAAAAATTCACACATATTTGGATGGCTTGGTACGAAGAAAGTATGATTGAAAGAAGAGAAATTAAAATTGAAGGAAGCAATTATGTTTAAAAGAGTTTAGGGCTAAGAAATTCAAGTTTGGAAGGTCAAACATTGAAGAAAAATGAAGTCAGAATTTTTTAAGACGTCTCGGATTTTATTTGAGAGCCCTCGAGTGGTTTAGTACAATGAAATAGTATTCTAACACAATCTCAAGAGGTCTCAAGTTGAACATGAGACATCTCATTCTCAGGAGACAGAAACTTCATTTCTGTGCTCTGAGAGCGAGAGGTCTCACAAATTTCTCAAGAGGTCTCGTCGTTCTGGCGAGACGTCTCATGAAAAATTGAGAGATCTCAAAATTTGATGAGACGTCTCATAAAAAATCCAGAGGTCTCGATCTGTGCGGACAGCCTTTAATGGATAGTTTTCCAACGACTATTTTTCAACCCCAACAGCTATTTCAAAGCTCTCAATGGCTAGAACTCTTACTCCAACCTTCTCTAAAGGTATTTAAAGGTAGAGAATCAATTGAAAAAAAAATAAGAAAGAGATTAAGGAATTTAGAGAGAGAATCTTTCAGATTTTATGAGGAATATTGAATATCCAAAGAAAAGAAAAAAGAGAGGAGTTTTGTGCATAGATTTCAACAAGCCTTCAAAGCAATCTTCTCCAACATCTTTCATATCCTCTCAAGCATAATTTGAAGAAAAGCCAAGCTTCAATTAAGCACATTATTGACTTATTCTTTAGGATTTAAAAGAGCTTATACTCTATTTTTTATATTATGCTGAAACTTTACTTATATTTTTTAATTTCTTTATAAGTTTCTTTGGGAGAAAGAAACTTGGAGTTTAGGCTCGTCCAAGCCCATAATTGCATATTGTAGATTTTGGTTGGTGATCCCGAAAAACCAACTGGGTTGTTAGTGAACCAAAAAACTAACAATATTAGGTTTTGATTGGTGCTCCTGTGAAAATCAATTAGGTTTGTTTGTGAATCTGAAAAAATAAACACACTGTAATTAAGGATAGATTATAGTAAAATTCTCATAGAAAGCTTGGAGAGTGGACATAAGAGCGGGTTGCTCCAAACCACTATAAATCTTTGTGTGTTTGTGTTGTTTTCTTTTCTTCTATCTCTCTATATACTTTGTATGCTTTTAATTCTTACTTTACTTTCATACTTTGATTTTGTTATTTAATTTCACTGCTCATATTATATATATCTCATCCTCACCACTTAGATTAAAATCAAAGCACATAATTGCTTAGAGTTAAATTTGGCCAAAGCTTTTATAAGAACCCAATTCACCCCCCCCCCCCCTCTTGGGTTGCTACCTCTGGGCAACAGATAATTATTTAGATAATGAATGATGAAAATGAATATTAAATTTTAGAATTATATAATTTTTAAAAAAATAATATAAAAAAAATATAGCAGCGGTTACACATAATCACTGCTATAAGTCAGATCTATGATAGCAGTTTTGTCTAACCACTATCATAGGTCAGTCTATAGCAGTGGTTACACATAACCGCTCCTATAGATCGAGACCTATAGTAGCATTTAGGACTAACCACTACCATAGGTCTGACCTATGGTAGCGGACAAGCTTAACCGCTGCTATAGTTCTCGACCTATGACAGTGGTTAGCTAACCGCTGCCATATGTGAAACTTATAGTAGTGATTATACAAAATTACTGTCGTAGGTCTGATGTATAGTAGTGGTTACATGTAAAAGCTACTATAGACGAATCTATGGCAGTGGTTAGATAGAACCACTGCCATAGATTTGACCTATGATAGCGATTCGATATAACCGCTACTGTAGAGCCTATGCTAGCAATTTTTAAAATTGCTATAATAGCAAGCACTGTCATAGCCCTATTCTGTAGTAGTGCATGAAGTTGGCTCGATTTGCTGATGAGTCAAATCGAGCCGACTCAAATATGTAGGCTGAGTGATGAATTTTTTGTTTGACTCGAGGGTGAGCAGAAAATTTGTTGTATGTGATACAATATAATTTAGATTTTATGGACATCTAAATTAGACCCATAGACTTAATAAAGAATTAAGTTATTAAATTAAATAGATCTAAAAATTGAGAATTGAAGATCTAAGATAATTTCATAAAACATGGGTTCAGGATGTGGGTAGCTCAATTAGGTCTAGTTTGAGTGGTTGATCAAACCAAATTAAATATTGGTTAGGATAGGATCAAGTGTGCTCTTGACCAAACCCAATAGTTGTAGTATGGTCAGATCGATCAACAGCCATATGTTATTGATGAGGTTAAGACCTAATTTGGCTCAGTGGTTCGAGCATGAATCTAAGCTAACCTATTTGATTCTTATTAACCAAATGGTGTCTAAGGCTTGTCTAGATTATAGTTTTTAATTGGGATCATGCTCTCCTAGCAATGCATAAGTGGTGTCTAAGGCAAGCATCTATAACCCTCCCAACGATCAAACTTACCTGGCCAACTTGGTCGATTAAGTTTTGAATTAAGTTGCTTATAATTCGAGCTAGCTCATGCCACTAAGTTAGTTATTATCATTATGACTAATTAAAGATAAGACCTAAATCCAAATCTTTCATTAAAATATTAAGTCTAGTAGTCTTCTACCATTGTAATTATGCAAGCCCTTTTCGAGGTTGATTGTTCTCGATTGGATACAGTGGTTTAGTTATACTAGAAAGATGCAACCATACTAGTAGGCATAAGATGTTGC
>QRFJ01006785.1:0-45289 GCA_006176705.1 Cocos nucifera | reverse complement strand
CCAATGGCTGAATTCATTCCGACGTTAAACTAAAGATCAAAAGCCTTCTTTGTGCGCGATCGATGGCCAGATTCATCTAACGCTTGATCCGATGGCTGGCAATGAATTTTGACTTGATCTGAAATATTTAAAGGTTTAAGTAATTTTTCGACCATTTGATCAACATCTAATGTCAAAATCATCTAGAATCCTAATTTGAGTTATTTTGAGAGTTTTAAATCTAATTTCTAGAGGATTTTGGGGAAGAATCGATTTCTTAGCCTATAAAACCTGCTGCTGCCGTAAAAAAAAAAAAGAAGAGAGAAGTCAGAGAGAAAAAGAGGAGAGTGAGAAAAAAAAAGAGAGAAAGGGAGAGAGTCAGAGAAATTAAAAAAAAAAAAAAAGAAGAGAAAGAGAGGAGAGGGGTAGAAAGAGAAGAGAGATTTTTGAGAGAAAAGGAAGGGTTTGTAATTTCTTTTCCTTTTCTTCTTTCGACAATCAAGACATTGATCAAGTAGCTTCATTTTTTTCACCATGTTCTCCACACCAAGAGCAACGGACAATCAATTTCAGCAATCAAATAGTCTAATTTCTCTATGCTTTTTATTTTATTTGCTATTTTTGAACTTGTTATCATGAACTAAAATTTTCTTTAATAAACTAAAGGTGTAGTCACTCTTTTGATGCAATATTTAGTGTGATTTATTTTTAAATTTTATTCATCAGGAGTATATAAATCTGATCTTAATGCTTTTAGATTACTGGCCATCTTCTAATTGATTTGATGAACATAGATGTTATGGACCAAGTACATTTATGTTATTGCTTCTTGATTATATACCTTGTATTATGAATCAAATTAAAATTCATATGCATGCAAAAATTTTAGTGCGCTTTGGACGTAGTGTATTTTAATTAGGGGATTTCACAAAACTTAATGCATTAATGTTTATTTAAATTACACCAGGACCAAAGGATAATTAATAAATATTGATAGTTTTGCTATGCCTGGACCAAAGGATAGTGAATAAATTAGGAGACTCCATCGTCACATGAAATAAAATTAATCTAGTAATCTGAATATTGTATTGACTGAGTTGGTGAACTGATTGCCTTAGTAATACATTGCTCTTAAGTTTAAAACCCTAATAATTACACTCTCTCTATTTCCTTAAAATTTTTAATTATTTCTTTATTTTATTCTTTAATTTCTTATTTTCATAAATCGATCTTCTAAATAAAGCATAGGAAAGAGCTTTTTAGTACTTATTTTTTAATCCTCTAGGGATGATATTTTACTCATTCACTTTATTACTTGATCGACTAGTGCACTTGCTATAGCTATAAATTAACACGCATCAAGTTTTTGGCACCATTGCCGAGGATTGTGTCTAAAACAATATTAAAATTTTGATCCTAACTTTACTTTAGAAATTTATTTTTAATTTTTATTTTTATTTATTTTTTTTAAAAAAAATTTGTTCAGTGCATGACACGTACTGGACATAGTAACTTATTATCTTTAGATCCAGAAATTGAAAGGACCATTAGAAGACTACAACAAGAAAGAAACATGGCAGCTGAAGATCCTAACGACATCAATCTCAAATTAGATATGACGACCGAAGGACAGCATGAAGCTATTCGACCAGTACATCATCATTAAATAATTACATCACACCATCTGTAGCCGATGCAGCTTCGAGCATCAGGAGACCGTCAGTGCGAGCAAACAACTTTGAAATAAAATTGATGATGATCCAGATGATTCAATCAACTGTCCAATTTAGTGGACACGTGCATGATGATCCAAATGCCCATATTTATAATTTTCTTGAACTTTGCGATACTTTTAAAATTAATGGGGTGTCGGATGATGCTATTAGATTAAGATTATTTTCTTTCTCTTTATGGGACAAAGCTAAGAGTTGGCTTCATTCTCTTCCTACGGGTTCTATCACAACTTGGGATGTCCTAGCACAAAAATTCTTAGCCAAGTACTTTCCACCTTCCAAGACTAGCAAGATGTGCAACAATATCACTTCTTTTATGCAGATGGACATGGAGACACTATATGAGGCTTGGGAGCATTTCAAGAAATTGCTGAGGAGATGTCCACATCATCAACTACCCGTATGACTTTAGGTACAAACTTTCTATAATGGTTTATCTCGTACTAATCATTCTATGATTGATGCAATAGCAGGAGGAACCATTAACTGAAAAATGGAGGAAGAAGCCTTCAATCTGACCGATGGATGGCATCAAATAGCTATCAATGGCAGATAGAATGCATGATGCCAAAAAGACTAGCAGCTGTGCAGGGAGTAGATTGCGTGCCAACCTTATTAGCTGAAATTGCATCACTTAGAGCCAAAGTCAACAACTTAAAGGAAACAGCTACGCATATTCAGAGCATCACCTATGACCTATGTGGAGGAGGACACGATACGAGCAATTGCCAGATAGGTAATCCTTTTCTTAAAACAACTGATACAGCTAATTATGTTGGTAATTTTTTCAGGCTACAACAATATAATCCCTACTCCAACGATCAAGGGTGGAGGCAGCATCCAAATTTCTCGTGGAGCAATCAAAATGCAGCACAACAGCAACCCCTGGGATTTCAAGTATGTGAAAAGAAGTCCAACATGGAAGAGCTGATGTCAAATTATAGCAACACAAAGACCAATCTTATAAAAAATTAGGAAGCCAAACTTAGGCAGGACCAAGCAGCAGCAATTTGAAACTTGGAGATGCAAATTGGTCAAATGGCTAAGATAATTTCCGAGAGACCTCAGGTATCTTTGCCCAGCAACATGTGGACAAATCCAAGGGAGCAAGTTAATGCTATCACCTTAAGAAGTGGTACAAAGCTGGAGGAGCCACATCAGAAGAAAGAGACTGAAGAGCCAACTACAAATAACGAATCATCAACTAAAATTCGTCAGTCACCAAAATAACCAGTAGATGGATGGTCTCTAGGTATTCGATTTGTCGATCCAAATGTGAAGCCCTACATGCCGCCACTACCATTTCCAAAGAGACAAATACAACATCCAAATAAGAAATTTTTTAATTTTTCAAAATATTAAAGAATTTACATATTAATATTCCTTTTGTAGATGCTATTAACCTCAAATGCCTAGGTATGCCAAGTTTCCAAAAAATTCCTTAATAATAAGAAAAAGCTGAAGGAGCATGAGATGAATAAATTTGAATGAAAATGCTCAGCAATACTTCAAAATAAATTACCACAGAAGCTAAAAGATTCAAGGAGTTTACTATCCTTGCATTATTGTTGATTGTAGTTTTGATAAAGTTTTATGTGAATTTAGGAAGCAAGTATTAATCCCATGCCTTTTTTTTTATTTTCAAGAAGTTGGGTCTAGGAGAACCGAAGCCTACCACTATTACTCTTCAATTAGCTGAAAAATCCATCAAATATCCAAGAGGTATATAGAGGATGTCTTGGGTAAAGGTAAAACAAGTTTATTTCTTGTTGATTTTTACTATTCTTGATATGAAAGAAGATTTGATGTACCCCTTATTTTTATGAAGATCCTTTTTAGCTACTGAAAGAGCTTTAATAGATGTCAATAAGGAAAATTAATTTCTTAGAATCCAAGATGAAACAAAGTTACTTTTTAATGTTTTAAGGATATCTAAACATCCTGGTGGACTTGAATCAAACCTTATTTTCTAATTGATATTATTGACAATTCAGTATTTGAGAAATTCTGCCAGAAAAAAATAGGTTTGGGAGACAATAAAAGCTAGCAATGTCAAACTTGAAAGAGGGATCGACCAAAATATGAAATATTCTAACTTAAAAGTGGCACCAGATTGATCCACTTTAGAACTCAAAGAAGTCAACTGAAGGACCTACAAAATCAAGAAACTTACTAACATAGATTGTTTCTTTTCTTTTTATTTGTGATCATTTTTTTTTATTTTTTAGTTAATTTGTTTGTTGCTCTTTTACTTGCTTTGGTGTTATATTTTTAATTTGGCAAAAAAAAAATCCAATAAGAGGCTCAAGCAAAAAATTTTTAAAGCTTCCAAAGGAAACCAGACTGAAAAAACAAAATCAAGTTTGGTAATTTTCCTTCTTATTCCTTTTTTTTTATTTTTGCCACCTTTATTTTTTTCTTTCCTCCTTTAAGATTAATTGTAGAAATTAAGTTTAGGGAATAAAAAATAATAGTACATAATAAAATAATAATAATAATAATAATTAACCAGTGTAAAGAAGATAAACTTGAGCAAGATAGACTGGACAAGTGATAAAAGATAGAATTATTTGCTAATGAATGTAATGAGTTAAAGAAGTAGATTAGTTGGTCAACTCTTAGCAGCCTACTTAGGTCATTAAAAGACTATTAGCACTTCTAATTGCACTTGCACACTAACAAGGTAAAGTAGGTATTGATTATAAGGCCAACTGAGGATTCAATTATCACTAAAAATTGATAATTGATATACATTCTAATAAAGAAACTTGAATTTAAGGAAAGAGCTACCTACCTAATGTTAGATATATGTGCTCTAGAAGCCAAAATTGGCTGACACTTATAATACACTTCTAGGACAAAATTATAATTTTGACTATTATCAATAAAATAGATTATTTTCTATCACATATGTGTATTTAGTGTTTGTGATACATCCTTTGAGTTAATGGTAATGATAATTCATATTTTCAAGAAGTTGAAAATTTAAACATGAATAAATCATTATTAATATAAATGCTCCCGATCATAGGATCAATCATGAGGATGGTGATTGATCCGGAAGGTTGGCTGTACAACGCTTCTCTTTAGTAGATGAGTCTTGAGTCTACGGTGTGGAGAAATTGGAGCGAGAGTACAGATACACGTTAGAGACGAGGAGCAACTGAGCGGACCACTTGAGTAATCATGGGAAGTCTACCTTCTCGTCATGAACTGACTCGATGCTGCAGTGGTGTGTCTGTTTTTGACCTGAGGTGCATCAACAGTTTAACCTGAGGGTGTTATATTTTGACTACACCATAACTCAAACTCCTAGCCATCCAAAACCTCTGAGGTGCATGTTGTTTATAGCATGTCATTGTAGGAACTGGATCGCATCAAGATGGAATCTTATCTACCTCGGTGGTAGAGGAGCAGCCTATGATGAAATCATGAGAAATCAAGTCAAAGCCCATGGAACAATGGCAGAGTGAAATAATAAGAAAGAGTTTTCTATTTAGGTTTTCACTCGACTTGAATCGAATGATTACATCAATATGACAGAGACTAGGGTTTGCGAGTTCACCTAAACCCTTAATCTGATTGGGGCTCAAGATAGAAGAAACTAATCACACAGGTAGTTTTGCACCAAGAGATTCGCATTCATCCCCTGATGGGTTTGCCACCATATACTGCTAGGTGTCACTTGTTGGATTTTAAGAGCAATTAGAAATGATTTAGATGATCGATCATTCTAATGTTCGAATCAGAAAAATTCTGATCCATCAAAAGGAGTTTCGATGATGTCGATGATAGAGATCATAACATATCCCCATTACCATACAGAACTGACCTAACTAGGTCATACAACAAGGGTGAATTTGGTGGTCATCAAATTTGAACTAATCAGTTCAATTATCTGATGGATTCAGATTAGATTTTCAGAAAATCGTGCCTACACTCGATTGAACCTAACGTTCTTCTTTTACTATCATAAATAGTTGTCCTGACTGAGCGCAAGGAGTTTGTGCTGATCAAGGGCCTTCACTTGGTCTGCTGGAGCCTGTCCAATTCAAAAAAGGGTTGTCTTATTTTTGTAAGATAATACCTGCCATTTTTTGGTCACCTGCCATTTCTCATCCTTTGACTTTGGGTCAAAAGTTGACCTTTTGACTGGTCAAGTGTTGACCATTGAACTTGACTTCTGTCCATGTGCATGCACCTATTGAAGGCTAGTGGGGGGCTTGTCCCCTGCTAGACTGGCAAGAGGAGGGGCGCATGCCACCCTTGCGTATGCCCAAGCTGAGGCGCCCAGGAGTCCCTTGTTGGACAGGGACTTCCATCTCCTTTTGGATTCCGATTAGAACTTCTCCCTAAGAATCAATTTGACTGTCTTAGCACCATCTAAAGATGAAATCTAGGGGACTCTATTTCCCACCAATCAAAAATTTGATCTGATTGCATGACAGCAAAGGCGATTGGTGGGAAATGATGGGTGCATCATGGTGCAGCTAGGGTCTATAAATACCAGATCCTGCACCCACTAGAAGGTAATGAATTCTCGCACGCCCCAGGCTGTTCCCTCTCCCTCCTCCATGCTCTTAATGCCATCTCTATCTCCCTCTACCCCCAATGCCCGAAGTATGGAATCTTCAGTTTGGTGCAATCAAGACAAGAAAGAACAGTGCGACAGAAAGAATAGAAGTACGCATGCGCAGAGAGACTGCTTGAATCTCGAGGACTGTTTTGAAGGATCCCTTCAAATCAGATATCTAATCAAATTTTTGGAGAGTGATAGAAAGAAGAGATCTCTAGATCCAACCTAGTGTGGATACGCGTTAAGAGCCAGGCACTTGTGTTGGCTTTGATCCAGAACCTTCGCATCAGTGGCTATAGGAATCATCAAGGATAATCAGGATTACCCTACATCAAGGTAAATTAATTTGAAATTTAAGTTTATCTAGATTTTATTTTATTTATTAGTTATATAAGAATTCAAATTTGAAACATTCAGTATGATCTAATAGATTATAAAAAAAAATTTTGAAATATATCTCTGATCTTATCAGATCTGAAGGTGAACCTGATCATTGAGAAATCAGAATTTTCCTTCAACTGGTATCAGAGCCAAGGTTCTTTAAAATCATTTTAGATCTGATTTTAATTTATTTTTGTCTAATCAAAAATAAAATAATTTCAGATTCACATGAGATGATCAGATCTAACATTCAGAAAGATTAAAGATTAAATATTATGATCTAAGTTAGAAATATGCATGCACTTAGTTGCTAAAAATAGAATAGTTCTATAGATAGTCTTGCATGATTTCAATTTATTCTGATTAAATCAATATGTTTATGATCTATTTATTTTATTTTTTTAATGAATTATAATTTTAAATAAATCTAAAATAGTAAAAAAAAATTATTTAAATTTTAAGCATCATATGAGATATATGATGCATTTGACTATTTTGTGAATAGTTTACTGACTTACGTTGAAGTTTATTTGATAAGTATCACTATTAAATTAATTTTAGTTAGATTTATTTTGATGTATTAATGATCTAAAATATGAATTTTTAGATAATTCATGAGATATTTATGCTAAAAAAATAGATGCATCTAGATGTATACCAAGATTAGGTCATAATTTTATATGAGATATATGATGATAGATCAAAACTGTTTGTTAGATTCCTATAGCATTTCTTGCGTAGTTAAGCGAGCATGTTGCCCCTTCCATCCGCAGAATAGTTAGGGGGTATTCTTATTGATGTGTAGGGTTCTGTGCATTCGTTTCCTTATCAAAATCAAAACTTACTTTCTGCAAAAACTAGATCCTGAATTCTAGGATTTTAATTGTGCATTATTTTGTTTATGACTCTAAACTAATTAGAGAATTAAGATTATGGATTATTATGGACTCTAAAATTAAAGAATTTCCAAGATCTAAAGAATTTATTAGATACTAGTTCGGCTTTGGGTAAGCTCATTAGGTCTAAGCTGGTTGATCAAATCGAATTACAAGAGTGGTTAGATGGTGATCAACATGCTTAAAATTGACCAGTCTAATAGGATTACAGTCTGGATCAAGACTCGGAGTCACGTAGTGACACAGCTAAGACCTAATTAAGGCTCAGTAAGTAGGAGGGAGTTTAGAGTCTGATTGTAGGCTAATCCTGAATTGGTTCTGAGCTCAATAATTTGGTAGTTAAGTAAGTTGGCAATACGATCCGATTGGTTTTTAATTGGAGAGCTACTCCGACTCGATGCATTCTTGATGAGTTAATGGCATTATTCCTTCATCCCGTCATCCTACCATTTACTGGGCTCCAGTTTATCTGTATGCCAAGCCGCAATTCTGATCGAGGTGGTCAATAATCCGAGCTAGCCCAATGCCACTAGGTTGTCATAATGGTATATAACCATAAGTCTAGTTTTAATGGAGACCTAATCCAATTCCCTAAAAAAGAATAAGTCTAGAGTCTCCACCATTGCAGATTTAGTGGGCCCTCTCCCGGAGATTGATTATTCTTCGTTAATACAGTGGCTTCAGTTGCACCAAAAAGATGCAACCATAGTCTGATCTAGGCATTGGTATGCTATAGGCTGGAGGAGAGTGGGCTACAATATGTTTGGATACGGGCTGAGAGACTCAATTAGGAATCCAATCTGGCAAAGTGGGGTCTGACTTAACTAAGAGATGGATCCAATATTCGGCAGATATGGGAAATTCCATGAATTAGAGATCCAAGTTTGGATGCATACCATGATTGAAGAATCATCCGGGTGCAACAAGAGGTTCACTCATTGACTAATCCATCACAATAACTGTTAGGTGAGGTATGAAGTAGTTGTGTGGACGCACCATCCACTACGAAAATCATTACATTGAATGAGATTATTACATCTCTAAAAAGGAGTGTAGGGGACCAAGAAAATTAGTGGGAGCTAATTTATTTAAAAATAAAATTCTAAAGTAAATTGTAATCTTAATTATAGTATCTAACTTAGAAATTTTGACTCTCTACAGAAAAATGATCTGCACTCCAACCATTAGCAACAATACCTAACACATGGACCAGCAATTAGTAAAGACTGACAATTCAAGGATTGAACTATAAAATATATTTTGGTTTCTGAGAAGTTAACACATTATGGACCAGATCCCGCACCTTACCAGCTGGGCCAATCCGTACTGAATAGAGAGCGTCTCTGGATAAAGATGATAGATGAAGAAACTAAGGCCAGATATTAGCACTGTTGGGCTGTAATCTGATAGAACTTTCCAGGCGCCACATGAAGAGTATATGGGACTGCTCACCTAAATGTGGCTCACCTAGCAAGAGATGTTTGGTGAAAACAGATCGCGCAGCTCAAATATTCAAGTTACTACAAAACTTGTTAAGGACTTAAGTGCATGATGCGGCAGTCAGTCCAAGATATTAGTCTAATGTGATCAAGGACTTGGAAGAGCTTGAGAGAGCTCGAGTGGAGTGCGACTTGGATCTGCAGAAGTGATTATTCTAGCAATCCCTTTGAACTGATGGCATTTATGGCCTAATTCATCATGAATTAACCATGCATAAACTTCAAAATTTCCTTGGCCGAAACTTAATGAATACTGCTGTCACCGACTGAAGCTTTCTATTGAAAGGGTTCTTAAAGGCTCAGTTCTGCTATGGAACGGACTTGCTTCCAAGAGAAAGTCTTTTGTGAAAGAGACAAGAGTCTGCAAAAGTAGAAGATGGAAGGAGGTAAAGAAGAAAAGCAGAGCCAAAGGAATGAAAGCCGCTGATCAAAAGAAGTAGTCGTTCATACAGACGGCCACTGGAAGCGAAACTGTCCCTTATTACCTGAGCCACCCTAGAAGAACAGGGCAGGTTCCTTCCTGAAGGTATGCCTCATTATTGAGTCTAAACCTCTATCGATTTCGATGCATCCAGCTTGGATGCTTCGACTCTATTCTAGTGCTCACTTGGTGCACGTTCTTTGAGGGTCTTGAGGGATAGCTAGGAGGCTGAGGGATGGTAGATGATTCCTAATGCATCGTAAATAGGAGGCAAGACGTTGCTCGTAGTGAGTGGAAACATACCTCTTCGACACCATTAGGCCATCGTGGTTTAGACTTTAGTTTGAAAGATCTATATTATGTGCCTACAGGTCAAGCAGGAATTTGGATTTCTGTTTCATGCTTACATAGAAGGCTATGTGATTATACCTTCTTAAGGACCCATTTAAACATTCTTTATGAAAAAATAAAATCATTGTCAAAGTAGTTTTCCTATTAACGATTCTTTTATCAGCTAACGTATTGATGTATCTTTTTTAGATATCGAGCAAAAGCATGAATACCAAAATGACCTAGGGATAGTCCAAACGATAGTTTCTATGGCACCTAGACTAGGTCACTATAGAGAGATAGCGTTAAACAAATTGGAGAAAATTGGGCTATTGAGTCCATTAAACTTCGAGTCATATCCAACTTATGAATCTTGTCTTATAGCAAAATGAACTAAACTCACTTTTATAGTCGACATGAGGAAAGCGGCCACAAGATCTTCTTGCCAGTACATATATTATCGTGTGCGGCCTATTGATGTGCCGCGTCTAGAGAAATTTGTTCTTACTTAACTTAATTTACCATGACTTTCTTAGCTATGGTATGTGTATCCTTCATGAGACATAAGTAGAAGCTTTTGAAAAATTCAAAGAAATTCAGACATGGAAGTTAGAAAAAAAATTGGAAACCCAAGTCTTGGAGATCAGATCGAGAGGTGAATACTTAGTCAAAAATTCCTTGGACTATCTAAAGAAAAAATGTATAGATCTCTCAAATGGACTCTCACATGGAAACACCTCAACTCAATCGGATTTCAGAATGAAAAAATCGGACTCTATTGATATGGTGCCGATCCATATGAGCTTCATCAGACTTCCTATTTTTCTTGGAGAAATACTTATTGTTAACTTAATATCTTCACTGAATAGGCTTCCTTCTAAAACCGATTCCTACCACACCTATGAGATTATGCGACGGTAGAAACAAGTTTGAGTTCCATCTCAGGAATTTAGGAGTTGTCTGGACTCATGTCAAAAGACAACAAGTCGGACAAGTTAGATTTAGGTCCTTCAGAGCTCATATTACAGGACGTACCCTTAAAGAATATTAGGATTATTATTTCTTACATTCATAAAGACACTAATATGGATTGTGAGTCGGACATGCCTCTTTCTAAAAAATATTTATTGAAGTATAGCGCGCATTGAAAGTAGATCAGCTGAGTGAGAAAGTCTCACAAGTACAACGAGCTAAGGACCAATTGGAACAAATTAGGTTAGCCCATAAAGAACACTACCTCCTTCACCTATAGATCAAAAGAGGTTTTTCCATCCTCCTGAAAAGATATTAGGTATTATTTTAGAGGAAGTAGAGAAAATATTCCTCGTAGGTACCTCGATCGAGAGCTGCGGATGCCATTCGTCAGCGCATGCTTTTTGACCGTCCGATCAAATCTCAGTGAAAGGCGCCCATGTCGGATCAAACAAAATTCCCAAATTATCCTCTATAGACCATGCACGAGCCCAGGTGTTGCATGGACCGCCACAATCTTCAGCCAATCGAAGCGCGCTTCTTCCATGTGAAATTTCCAAAATGCCCTCAAGTCGATCCACCGTGTGCCACAAAAAATGCTGACGTCAGCTTGCCGTCAGTGCTGCGTCAGTGGGTCGGTCTACTGATGCGGTCAAATTGGGCAGTCTGCTGAGCCAATTTTCTGAACTGATTTGAACCGGACTGGGGATTTTTTTTTTTTTTAAAATTTAATTTTGGGCTCGTTTGAAGTCCATTTTGCTTGAAATTTATTTCATCTAAATTAGAAAAATAAGATCTTCACATTGGTGACCTTCTTTTCTACATAAGATTAATAAAAGTATTAATTTCTAAAAAAATAAATTAATTTATTTTATAATTTAATACTTTTATTAATATATTTTTACCACTTATCACTAAGCAACAACATATCATTTGATCGTGAACTATTTTAAGAACTAAATGACAAATTCTTCTTTGTCGAATTTTAGATAGTCCTAAGAATTTCATCACAACACAGGAGTTCATTAAAAAATAATAGAATTTATGATGAAAAATATCAAAATAACTTTTATCAATTAATAATTCATATACAAGTACAATAAGTAGCATAACCGTCAACAGACTGACGATTGGCTTTCGGACACATTTTCAACAATCTTCCATTTGGACTAAAGTCAATCGGTGCAATATCTAATACCTATCTTTGACTTGAAGTCATTGAACTCCTTCACTACAATAGCTTTAGTGAATGGATCAGCCAAGTTTTCCTTTTCGTCGATCTTCTGAAGGTAGACATCACGTCGATCTACGATCTCTCAAATAAGGTGGTAGTAGCGCAGAATATGTTTCGTCTGCTAGTGTGCCTTCGATTTTTTTGCTTAAGTAATGGCTCTAGAGCTATTGCAGTAGAGCAGAACTAGACCATCAATGAAGGATGCTACTCCAAGCTCGGTGATGAACTTTCTCAACCACATCGCTTCTTTGGCAATATCTGATGCAGCGACATACTCCACCTCATAAATTGAATCGACCATAGTGTACTGCTTGAAACTCATCCAGCAAACTGCCCCACCATTAAGGGTGAATATATATCCCAACACACTCTTGCTGTCATCATGATCAGACTAAAAATTAGAGTATGTAAACCCCATAAGTTTCAAGTCCGATTCACGTACCATATACAAGCCACTAGTCCTTAGTATTTCTCAAATACTTCAGGATGGTTTTAACAACCTTTCAGTGGTTCTCTCCTGGATCAGATTGGTATCTACTCACTACCCCTAATGAAAATGCCACATCTGGTCGCATTCATGTCATGACGTATATTATAGAATCTACTGCCAAAACATATGGTATTCTACTATATGCTCTCTTTCTAGAGGTGTTGTCGGACAATCTCTCTTTGAAAGAAAAATTTTATGGCCTATCGATAGATAGCCTTTCTTGGAATTCTTCATACTAAACCATTTCAGCATAGTGTCAATGTACGTAGACTGGGATAATCTAAGCAACTTTTTAGATCTATCTCAATAGATCTTTATCCCTAGGATGTAGGAAGCTTCTCCCAGATCTTTCATGGAGAACTGTGATGATAGCCAGATCTTTATTCCTTATAATGCAGGGACATCATTTCCAATTTAGAGAATATTATCCACATACAATACTAGGAATACTATTGCTGGACCATTAGTCCATTTGTATATGAAAGGGCTCCTCTTCGTTCTTAACAAAGACATACATTTTGATTATTTTATCAAATCATATGTTCCAGCTCTGAGATGCCTGCTTCAGTCCATAAATAGATCTTTAAAGCCTGCACACCTTAGACTTATCTATGGATGTGAATTCTTTAGGCTATATCATATACACCTCCTCATCCAGCTCTTCATTTAGGAAAGTCATTTTCACATCCATCTGCTAGATTTCATAGTCCAGATGGGCAGCAATGGCAAGCATAATCCGAATAGATTTGAGCATTTCTACAGGAGAGAATGTCTCATCATAGTCAATACCATAATGTTGATGATACTCCTTGGCAACCAGACGGGCTTTATAGGACTCCACCTTTCCGTCCGCATCTTTTTTTCTTTTAAAGACCCACTTACCCCTTTATGGATTTTATCCCTTTAGGTGGGTCAACCAATGTCCATACATCGTTGATCTTCATGGATTTCATTTTAGATTTCATAGCCTCAAGCCATTTCTTAGAGTCAGATCTTTGCATTGCATCTATATAGGTGATCGAGTCCTGATTGTTCTCATCAAGTTGAATAGGATCTCCGTCCCAGATCAAGAAACCATAGTATCTATCCGATTGATATGGTACTTTACCAGATCGTCTTAAGGGTGCATCTACAATGGATTCTGGGTCTGATCTAATCAGATCCAGCTCAGGTTCAATAACTTATGTCTGTTCTTCCACCTCCCATACTTCATCAAGTTCGATCTTAGAGGCATTAGTTCCTTCAACAAGGAACTTCTTTTCTAAAAAGATTTTCTTAAGGTTGACAAACCCTTTTTGCTCATCAGTAAGATAGAAATAACATCCTTTGGTTTCTTTTGGGTAACCTACAAAATGACACTTATCAGACCTAGGTCCAAGCTTGTCCATCATCAATCTTTGACATATGCTGGACACCCCCAAATCCTAAGGTGTGAGAGCACTAGCTTACATCCTGTCCATATCTCATATGGTATTTTATTAATAGATTTACTCAGAATTCTATTTAGAATGTAACAAGCTGACTCAAGCGCATATCCCTATAGAGAGATCGGCAAATCAGCAAACTCCATCATGGATCGAACCATGTCCAATAGGATCTGATTTCTCCATTCAGACACACCATTATGTTGTGGTGTTTCAGGAGGGGTCCATTAGGAGAGAATCTCAATCTCTCCAAGATATATTAGAAACTCATTGGAAAGGTACTCACCCCCTCGGTCAGATCGAAGCGTTTTAATACTCTTTCTAGTTTGCTTTTCTACCTCATTTTGGAATAGTTTGAATATTTCAAATGACTCTGACTTATGCTTCATTAAATAGACAAACCCATACCTAAATAGATCATCTATGAAGGTTATGAAGTAGAAGTATCCATCTCTGGCACTTGAGCTTATGGGTTCACATACATTTGAATGTACTAAACTCAGGTATTCAGTGGCTCATTCATCTTTTTCAGTAAAAGGTGACTTGGTTAACTTATCAAGAAGACAGAACTCACAGGTCAGAAGTGATTCACAATCACTAATCTCAAAACTTTTTTCTTAAGCTAACCTGTTTATTCTATTCTTGTTAATATGACCCAGCCTATGGTGCCAAACGTAGACTTCGAATACATCACTAATTCTAAGATGTTTACCGAAGAATTGAACCATGTTAACAGGCATAGTTAATAAATAAATACCATTATTCAATTATCCAATAAAAATTATAACACCATTCAAAATAACATTACAATTTTTTTTTTTATTGATATTTTATAACTATTCATGGACAAAAGGCTTATAGAAATGACATTCAATAAGAAAGTTGGACAAAAAAAACATTCATTAAGAATAACTTCATTTGAATTGATTACAAGGTTCATAATTCCTAAAGCTAAAATTAAAACTTGTCTTTCATCTCCAAATTCAGGAACTTCTCACCTTGATCAAATCTCCTACTAACCTACAAGCCCTACATAGAATTATAAATATGGTAAAGGCTTCTAGTATCTAATACCTAGATAGTAGAATCAAATAAAAAAAAATTGCAAGGTGTTATTATATAATTACCTTGCCCGACAACCACTTGCTTCTTCTTTGATCTGTTTGGATCTAGGGAGGCGATGTACAGAGGACAGTTCCTCTTCTAGTGCTTCTGCTTCTTGTAGAAGAAGCATTCCGCTTGGCTCTAGTCAGGCTTACATTTCTTGGTCTGACCCTGTGCAGTCATCCTGGCATTTGGCTACACCTTCTTGTTCTTCTTTTTCTTGTTCTTCTTCCCTTTCTTAAAGGATTGACGACTAGAAGAAGACCCTCCCACTACATTCACCATCTTCTTGTGGAGTTGGTGATCCTTCTCAATGTTCTGCAGCAACCCCAACAAGCTATGGTAGTTGACTGCAGGCTTTGTCTTTCTAAAATGAGTCAAGAAAGGAAGGAAGGACTTGGAAAAAAAATTAAGGATCGCATCCTTACTGAGCTGCTCGTGTAGGGAAAAGCCAAACTTGCTAAGATGCTCAATCATCTCGATCATGTACAATACATGATCGATGACTGAGGCCCCATTCCTCAACCGAGCATTGAAAATGGCACAACTTGTTTTGTGCCTTTCAACGTCGTCAGGCATGCCAAAGGAGTTGTTCAATATTTGATGAATCTCCTATAGCTGGGCATTTTCAAACCTGCGGCTGTACTCATCGTTCATTGCCGCTAGTATTATACATCGAATGGTGGTGCAATCATTGAGCCACTTTTGGTAAGTGTCTCATACCGCTCCTCTAGCATTCGAAGCTGGCTCCTCAGGTGCTAGATCCGTTATGACATAAAGGATCTGCTCATGCCCCAGGATGATTTTCAACTTACGATACCAGCTATCATAGTTGGATCTCATTAATTTGACATTATCTAACAATGACCAGAGTGACAAGTTAGTGTCTACTTTTGCACAAAAAGAAAAATCAAACCTAATTAGTATATGAATCAATTATCCTAAAGACTTAGACTTTAGTCTAAAGGTTCTTCCACTATTTTATTTGAATTAGTAGCCTCTACCTTCAATTCTAGGAATTACTTTAACTCCTTAGTGGATACTAGAATCCACACAAACTACACATGAGCCTAACTTTGGTTGGTTAATCCATGTGCACCTATGGATAGGTTCAAAATCAATTGTTTCTCTAAATAATTTCTAGTAATATGAATTTTATCCCGGAGATCTAATCAACAGGCTTTGGCCTCCACTGAAAAGGTCCGGTTAGGTCCAACCATTAACATGACTATATTTGGTCTTATCTAACCAATAAATGATCAGGCCTGACTTTGGTCGGCCAACCTAACAATCATAAGAAAGGCTTAACCAAATCATTATTTTATGAATGATAATTTTATTAATCAATAAGCATCAGGCCTTTGGGCCTCCAGTGATTATTAAATTAATGAACCCATTATCACTCAACTTAATGAGAGGCTATGATTTAGTTATCTATATAACTATTTTATTTTTAGGAATCTAATAATTTTAGAAGATTTAGTTAACATATTTAAGAAAAGAAAGAAATACAGCGAGCCAATTTTGATCCTCTCACTAGCTTCACCAAGTCAGATAAAAAAGGATTTAATCTAAGCTGGCATTAGGAGTACCTAAGTTAATCAGACTGATTTACCTAATAGACATGGGTGAGCCCAAATCACCAAGTGATCTAATCAAAATCTAGCTCACCAAGATGGCCAGGTAAGTGAGATTAGTGGAAGGGATATGCCATTAACTCATCAAAGACCGAATCAGTGCAAGTAGCTTCCAATTAAAAACCACTGGTCAAACTACCAAACTTACCTTTGACTCCATCCGATTTATCAGTTTCAATTTGACCAATCTAGTAATTATGGGTTCAATCATGTAGTCATGAATCAAGTTTATTTGGTCCTCGTTAAAGGCATGGACTTGACCAACGATAACTATTGTAATTGAGTCTATAGAGTCCTTGACCTAATCTAAATTAACGTTTAATTAGATTTGATCAATTACTCTAATTTAGTCCATTCTTTAACTAACCTTAGGTTTAACTCAATTAATGGACCTAATTCAACTAACCCAATAACCCATATTTTATGATTAATGACTTAGGATTTTTAATTCATAATTCTAGACCATAATTCATTTTACTTAATTCTCAATTAAATTTTTAGGCTGAGGGTAGGATTCAGCATTTCAAAAATATTTTTTAAATTTTGAAGGATTCTTTATAACTTAGTATTATTCATCAATTGAGTCGACTCACTTTAAAATTGAATTGGCTCAATTCACAAACAACACTAGTTGTAGGGTTTAATCTAAAACTTTGTACACTACATAATACTAAACTATGAATCAAACTTTAGATCCTATCTAAACATGTATTCATGATCAAAAATTAGATTAAAGCCTAATTTAATCAGATCATAAAGATATTAGATTAGATCTAAGATTTTATGATTAACTATTTAGATCAGCAACATACCAGGACAATCATTTCAATATAGGGGGTAAACCCTACAGCAGGACAACCTTCAGTCTATGCAATCTTGATTTTAATTTTTAGATCTAATTAATCAAATTAATAGATTAATATTTAGATTAAATCTAGATTATCAATCTAAACATGTAAGCATATCATGTTTAGCGAACCATCACTCTGATACCATTTGAAGGGAATAGTGTAGGGTTTGAATTGCTACATTCGAAAACTTTTTTGAAAATAAAAAAATTATAGCAAAAATTAATTAATCTAATTAATTAATTATTGATCATATCAAATTAATAAATCCTATATAAAAGGATCTAAACATAATATGCATGCATTTATATAGATTTGAAAAGAAAAATAATGCAGTAAACAGTTTACTACATCTACATGTTCATAACATAATACCTTGCACGAATAATCGATCACTACAATCTGATCATCATCTAGGAGGTCCACTGGTTATGACGTAGCCACACAAATGATTGGCCTCCATGGATCATCCATACAAGGCTCCTGATCCTGATCAACTCCTCATGAGTGCTAGCTCGATGAAGAATGCTCTTGACGGCTAGATTTGATCGAACAGTTTCGATCTCCCTCCACTATAACTTTGGATACTTTAGATCAGCAGCAAGGGTAGAAGAGAGGATGAGGAAGTACTCCACAAAATCTTGTAAAGATCTAACGCTTAGATCTTACAAAATAAAAATAGGAACCCTAGATCATGAACTAGGGCTGCGCAGCACGCAAACCCTAGCACCAAGATTTTTCCCTCAATTTTTCTTCTCAATTTTTTTTCTTATTTTTTTTTCAGGCTATGGAAGGGATAATGTAGCAGAGGAGAGAAGTCACAAAAAAAATTGCACCCAGAAAAAATTTTAGGAATTTTATAGAGGGCACACAAGAGAAGGTGGCATGGAGAAAAGGTAAGATAAGGGAGTTGTTTCATTCAAATTCAAACTCTATTTGAATTTGAATGGCAACTAATCTCACCTTATCTCACTAGGATGTGGAAAGGAGGGGCATGAGCCCTCTTTGTGTGAGAAAACATTCATGAGAAACCTTTTCTCATGGAGAATAGAATGGTGCAAACAAGGGTGAGGTGGCACATGTCAAGACTAGGTCAAACAAATCTTAAAACCTCTCATCCAATTAAACCAACCCAATCCAAATTGATTAGGCCCAATTAGACCAGATTAAAACCAACTAATTTAGGTCCAATTAGGCTTAGATAAATTCTAATCAAATTAAAAATTAATTAAGCCCAACTCCTAATCAAATCAGGGATCATACTTTCTTGGCAATTTGGTCATCTTATAACCTAATCGGATCAAACCCAACTAAATCTAATTCAATTGAACTTGATCCAAAAATACTTACTCAATCAAATTAAGTTAATTAGTAATTAAATTACTAATATAATCTCTAATAAATCTAGAGTTCAAATCCAATGGGCGTCCGAATAATAGAATCCCATCAAAATGAAACTCTTGATCGAAGAGTCCCAAACCAATGGGACTCTTGATCCCGGTGTCCGAAATAAGTGAAACTCATGATTGTATAGTCATAACCCTCAATCATAGAGTTTTAGATAAGTAAGATTCAAAATATTAGAGTAGTAGGACTCTTGGTCAAAGGGTCTCAATTCGGTGGGACTCTTGACTACAGACTCCTGGACATTGAGACTCAGTGTCCTAACCCAGTAGGACTCCCAGTTGAAGAGTTTCAATCCAGTGGGACTCTTGACCATAATGTTTCAATCGAGTGGGACTCTTCACCAGCCATCAGATTAGATAGAAACCTCTAATATGTGTGACTCCATAGGTCTGAACCTAAGCCGATAGCATAGAAACCAATTTCTGTACTAATCAAAGTGACCATCTAATAATGGTACCCGATATTTGGATAGGTCAAATAGTTGCAATCGCAATATTCAGAACCTACGCGAATATGGCTACCATATAATTCATCCCTTTGACCTCTATGCATAGGATGACTTTAGGATTTGACTATCAATCCTAGAAGAAAAATCCAAATTATGTCTCAAAGCAATTAGTCCTATGACCCCTCACGAGGACTACCCTGGCCAAGGCTTTGCTAAATTGAAATGCTATTGAACACAGCTCCTAAAACTAGGAGTGGTCAATCCCATCTTGATGCATGCACTGACTCCTCAAGTATTTAACTATGCCTAGAAATCTTCCATCACTGAATTAGAAATTCAGATAATCCGGCACCAAAGCATAGTGAGTTGCTTGAAAGTCACCATGGTGATCACAGATCGAAGGAAAAGTTATACCCATATTCCATCAGAGCAAATCTTAATAGTAGAAAAGCTCTGAAGTTGGTCATGTTCAGTGCAGATGTATCTGTATATCTTAGTTGCATGTCATACCTATGTCTCAACACTTCTTGGTTACAAGGACAACCAACCTATGTGGCACATAATGACCTATACTCGATAAACGTTATCATCCTAAGTAACAACATATCATTTGATCGTGAATAATTTTAAGGACTAAATGACAAATCCTTCTTTATCGAATTCTAGAAAGTCCTAAGGATTTCATCACAACATAGGAGTTCATTAGAAGACAATAGAATTTATGATGAAAAATACTAAAATATTTTTTATTAATTAATAATTTATATATAAGTATAACAAGTGGCACAACCATCAACAAACTGATGATTAGCTTTGAAACATATTTCCAACAAAAAGACCATCTAAGATTTGGATAGGGCGTAAGCCAGTACTCTTGTATCTTAGGGTTTCGGATTGTCCGATTTATGTCAAACATTTAATGATGGACAAGATTGGATCTAGGACTGACAAGTGCATTTTTATAGGATATCCAAAAGTGACCAAGGGTATTATTTCTATTGAAGGAGAGCGTCAAGGTTTTTAGCTCTACTTTCAAAAATTATTTTTGAAAAATATATGTAGTGAAGAAATTATTAATTATATTAATAATAAGAGCTATAGATCTAATCTAAAAATCCTACATGCTACAGGATCTAATATATCATATATGCATGCATATCTAAAAATAAAAATAGCAACTATAGTAAAACTATTTTTACTGCACTACGTGTTCAGAATACGTTACCCTTTTGTGGGTAGATGAACTCCATAATCTGATCTCCTCGGTGTGGATCTGATCACTGCAACTCAGCCACACGTGCATCTGGCCTCCATGGGTAATCCACATGAGGCCCTGATCTCGATCAACTCCTCTCGAGTGCTAGCTCGTGTAGAAGTCTTTGTAGGCTGATGCAGATCAAACTCTTTTGATCTTCTTCATCAGGTCTTTGGATGCTCTGGATCCCAATGAACCCAGAAGAGATTTAGTAGAGGTTTTCACCAAGATCTATGTACTCATGACCCTCATTCCTCATAGATCTAAATTTCCAAACCTAGTCAGATTCTAGGGTATGCACTTACCCAAATACGCTTGCACCTAGAACTCTTTCTTTTTTGGTTTTGCTCACTTATGTAGAGAAGAGACTTTCTCTTCTCTCTATTGCTCTCTCCTCTCTTCATTGGATTCTCTATATTCTACACGCCCATAAAATCAAACATTTTATAGATTGTAGAAACAAAGAGAGTCATGAGAAAAAGGTTTAGATCAAGTGGTTACCCATTAAAACTCAAATCCTATTTGAATTGAACTTGTAAGCAGATTAAACCTAATCCATATGGTGAATGAGAAGGGAGAATGCACACCCTCCCTTGCATAGAAAAAAATATTCACAAGAAATCTCTTTCTCATGGAGATAGTATGGTGCAAAACAAAGGATGATGTGGCATATGGGAAGACTAGTCTAACTAGTCTATTGTTTATCATCCAATTGAACCAATCTAATTCAAATTGGTTAGTTTCAATTAGACTAGAATAAACCCAACTTATTTAAGATTAATTAGGCTTAGTTAAATTCTAATCAAATTAGAAATTAATCAAGCCAAACTTTTGATCAAATCATAGATTAAACCTCCTTGACGATTAAATCATCTTATAACCTAATCGGGTCAAATCCAAATGAATTCAATTCAATTGGTCTTGATCCAAAAATAATCACTCAATCAAATTAAGTTAATTAGTGATAAAATTTGCTAATTAAACTTCTCTAAATTAGTAGTTAGATCAAGTAGGAACCTCTAGTATATGTGACCCCATAGGTTCGAACCTAAGCTGGTAGCACAGAAACCAATTTTCTGTACTAATCGAAGTGACCATCTAGCAATGGTACTCGATGTTTGAATAGGATGAATAGTGCAATAGCAATATTTAAAACCTACGTGAATATGGTTACTGCATAATTCATCAGGATTTAACTATCAATCCTAGAAGATATATCCAAATCATGTCTCAAAGTAATTAGTCCTCTGACCTTTCACTAGGACTACCCTGGCTAAGGCTTTGCTAAATTGAAATACTATTGAACACAGCTCCTAAGTCTAGGAGTGGTCAATCCCATCTTGATTCATGCACCAACTCCTTAAGTACTTGACTGTACCCAAAAATCCTCCATCACTAAATTAGAAATTTAGGTAGTCCAACACCAAAGCATAGTAAGTTGCTTGAAAGTCACCATGGTGATCTCAGGTCGGAGAGACACTTATGCCCATATTCCATCAGAGCAATTCTTGATAGTAGAAAAGCTCTAGAGTTGGTCACATTCAGTGCAGATATATCCTTATATCTCACCTGCATGCCATACCAATGTCTCCACACTCCTTGGTCAAGAGGACAACCAACTTATATAGCACACACTAATCTATACTCGATAAATATTATCGTCCTTGATAACAACGTATCATTTGATCACGAACATATTTAAGGACTAAACGATAAATCCTCCTTTATCAATTCTAAATAGTCTTAAGGACTTCATCATAATAGACAAGAGTTTATTAGAAGATGAAAGATTTATGATGAAAAAGTTAGAATAATTTTTATTTAATTAATAATTTATATATAATTATATGAAATAGCTTAATCATTAATAGACTGATAATTAGCTTTGGAACACTATTTCCAATAATCTTCCACTTAGTCTAAAGCCAATTGGTGTAGTATTGTATATCCATCTTCGACATGAAATCATCAAACTTCTTCACTATAATGGCTTTAGTGAATGGATCGATCAGGTTCTCCTTCCCGTCGATCTTCTAAAGATCGACATCACCTCAATCCACGATCTCCTGGATAAGGTAGAAGTGGCATAGAATATGCTTCATTTGCTGGTGTGCTTTTGATTTCTTCGCTTGAGCAATAGTTTCAGAGCTATCACAGAAGAGCAGAACTAGACCATCAAAAAAGGGTGCCACTCCGAGCTTGATGATGAACTTCTTCAGCCACACTGCTTCTTTGGCAGCTCTGATGCTGCAACATACTCCTCCTTGCATGCTGAATCGATCATGGTGTGCTACTTGAAACTTTTTCAGTAGACAACTCTACCATTAAGGATAAACACATACCCCGACACACTCTTGCTATCATCATGATCAGATTGAAAATTGAAGTTTGTAAACTCTACAAGTTTCAAGTCTGACTCACCATAAACAAGCCACTAGTCCTTAGTATTTCTCAAATACTTCAAGATAGTTTTAACAACCTTCTAATGGTTCTCCTCTGGATCAGATTGGTATCTACTCACTACCCCTAGTGAGTATGCCATATCTAGTCTAGTATATATCATGGCGTACATGATAGAACCCACTACTAAAGCATATAAAATTCTACTAATATGCTCTCTCTCTTGAGGTGTTGTCGGATAATCTCTCTTTGAGAGAGAAATTTCATAGCTTATTGGTAGATAGCCTTTCTTAGAATTCATTATGCTGAACCTCTTCAACACAGTGTTAATGTACGTGGATTAGGACAATCCAAGCAATCTTTTAGATCTATCTCTATATATCTTCATCCCTAGGATGTTGGAAGCTTCCCTCAGATCCTTCATGGAGAACTATGATGACAGCTATATTTTTATTTCTTATAATGGAGGGACATCATTTTTGATTAAAAAAATATCATCCACATACAAAACGAGAAATACAACTAGTATGAGAGGATTTATGGTACTCCCAAGCCTTGGGAGGCCACGAGAGGAGTCAGGAGGTTAGTTTCGGGGATTCCAGGGGCTTGGTTGGTGCTTCGAAGACCAGAGATTCAAGATGAAGTAAGGAACCAAAGCTAGAGAATCAAGACTATAGAAAGAAGATTTTCTGCAGGTTAGCTGGCTTAGTCAAAAATTGGTTTGGCTAAGTCTCAGTGCATAGGCAAAATACAGAGCTGCGCATTTAGAACTACTGGCATGATACATAACTGAGCCAGCTTAGTTTTAGACTAAGCTGATCTAGTGGAACTTAGCTAGCTCAACGCTGAGACTAAGCTGGCTCAGTGCGCGGGCAGAGTTATGCGAGGGTCTATTTTGGACTAGGGTCTGAGCTGATCCTAGGGATCTTAAGGTCTAGTTTGAGAGGTCTTAAGATGGCTAATTCATGTATGGGTTGGGTCTAGATCCAAAGGATGAGAGAATGGGAGACATGGATGTACATAGGCTCAATGAGTGCTTTCATGTATTGGATTAGCTAGGAAAATTTTTGGTCGGACCTAATGGCTATGCATAAATACATAGATTGTATTAGAGTTTTCAAGATTGGAATCAATATAGACCTTTTCTTCGTTAGCTCTCTCTTCTTCTCTTCTCTCTAGAGTTCTCATCCTAGGGTTCTTGAGGAAGCCCTAGAAAATGGGGCATCTCCCTCAAGCCCAAGGAGGAAGATGCTCCATCATAGATTTAGGTGGAGGATCGATGGTTTGCTATCCATAGAGAACATCATAGGTTTCTCTAGATCCATGATAAAGATTAGGGGCTTTCGCAACATAGTATCGAGGCTTATAATGCCAAGGATGATTGGCATTCGAGCGATATCATGGAACATTAATTGGTATCAGGGAGAGGTGATGCCAGTTGGTGTGCTTACATCTGGTATCAAAATTAGGTGATGCCTGGGAGGTTGTGAGCAACACCTAGTATCAGAGCCTAATGGTGCATGAAAGGAAAGGAGAAGTCATACAAGGTGAAATCAAAAATCTGTACAAGGATTCCACAGTATGTCTCAAATTTATCTTTGTTATTGCTATGGTTTGGCCAATTGGGAGCAGCGAGTTGAAGGTGGAGATTGAGAGGATTAATGAAAAGAGACTTTCCCAGGATGGAAGGATTTGGTGCATGATTTGTGATCGATCTTGGTGGAAAGATCGGAATGTATGATGGTTATGTGACAGGCAAGGAGCACTGGAGTGCTGCAGTAGCATTTTTCTGAAGATGTAGGGCTGAGAGAGGCTCAACGATATAGCAACCGAGGCAGGTATCTCAGCACAGAGCATCAAGATTCTTTAGGAAGATGGGTAGTGTAAGGATGTTGAAGAGAGGTTTTCCAAGGATTAATGGTCGAAGGAAGGTTGAAGAAGCGACTATACGTCCTTTGATGTCAGGAAGGTGGGAAAGTAGTTAGAGATGTATTCAGCGATTTGACCAAAGTATAGATTTATGGAGCCTTGGGAGTGATAGAGATGGATGATCCATGGAGGTCCAGCAAGTTAAGGCTAGGCAGTCATAGAGCAGTGCAGAGATGAGTCAAGGAGCATTGGAGTGCTGTAGGAGCGCTTCCCTAGAGGCATGAGACTGAGAGAGGCTCGGTGGTGTAGCAGTCGAGGAGGGTATCTCAGCAGAGAGTGTCAGTGATATCTCAGAAAGATCAGGTGTAGGTCTCAGGGAGAGCCAAAGGGTCTCAGGGAGTGCTAGGAGGTCTCAAGTAGCTGAAAGTATCATGGATCAGGTTTCTTCTATAGGAGCATCAGGAAGAGTCATGGTTCGGTGGAGGATGGTTCTCTGGGCGCAACTGAAGCGATGGCTGGTGTAGGGGCAAAAGAGAAGGACTAGGATGGAATTCCATATGGTTTAGTCGTTGGATTCAGAAGAGTTGGATGAGCTCTTGGGTTTTGGAGGTGCCCGTAGGTTACGGAGGTATCCGAGATAGTTTCAAAGAGGACTGTAGAGTGCGGAGGGGTCGAAGGGGCAGTGACGGTGTTCGAGGTGTAGCGGTAGGTTCAACAGTACAGCATTGAGTGGTTGGCCTTGAGGGACTCGATGATAGAGTCGGCTTCTGCGGCATCAGATGAACTTTGGATATAGGTGGAGCTCTAGAGAGGTGGCTTCATAATTGGAGAGGACTTTAACATGAGTTCAGAGCAGAGAGATGCAGGAGGATCGATATCCTAGCACCAACATCAGTGATGCATAGTTTCAGGTGGAGCGGCATGTGTAGGAGGACAGACGTAGTTTTGAAGAGACGATATCAGGGTTTGCAGTGAGTCCTAATATAGGAATATTATGGGTTCTCTAGGAAAGTCCAAGAAAAGTGATGCAGCTGCTAAGTAGAAGAGATCCTATAACTTCAAGGTGGTGTAAAGGTGCAAGCCAAGGTCTTTAGCGGTGGAGGCGGTCATCCTAAAGGCCTTAAGGATGCATAACGGTTGAAGAGGATTAGCGGAGGTGATGTTTGCACAGGTGCTGTCGAGTGCGCATGGATAGTGAGATCATGCAGGAGGGCATTGTCGAGAGGTTTGCCAAGGCTTGGGAGCACCAAGGTGGAGATTGTGAGGATTTGTGGTGCTTCCAAGCCTTGGGAGGCCACAGAAGGAGTCAGAGGGTTGGCTCCAGAGATTCTAGGAGCTTGATTGGTGCTTTGGAGATCTGAAATTCAAGGTGAAGCAATGAACCAAAGATGGAGAATCAAGACTATAGAAAAAAGATTTTCTATAGGTTAGCCAGCTCAGTCCAAAACTGGGTCGGCTAAGTCTCAGTGCATAGGCAAAATAGAGAGCTATGCATTTGGGACTACTGGCATGGCACAGAACTGGGTCGGCTTAATCTAAGATTGAGCCAACCTAGTGAAACTTAGCCGACTCAGTGCTGAGACTGAGCCAACTTAGTGTGCGGGCAGACATACGCAAGGGTTTATTTTGGGCTAGGGTTTGGGTTGATCCTAGGGGTCTTAAGGCCTGATTTGAGAGGTCTTAAGATGGCTAATTCATATATGGGTCGGGTCTAGATCAAGAGGATGAGAGCATGAGAGACATGGGTGTACATGGGTTCGATGAGTTTTTTCGTGTATTGGGTTAGCCAGAAAAGTTTTTGGTTGGGTCCAATGGCTATGATAAATACATAGGTTGTATTAGGGTTTTCAAGGTTGGAATTGAAGGAGAAATCCTGATTTCATTGATCAGGTTCGTTCAGATCTGATCAGATCGAGAGAGATATTTTAAAAATTTTTTCTCATGTATTTTAAATCAGATCTGAGATGTTTTAGATCTAATTTTATAGATCTAATAAATAAAAATAAAAATAAATTAAATCTAATTTAATTTATACTTTGATGTGGGTAATTCGATTATCCTTTGATGATCCTGTTGATTGCCTGAGGTTCTGAATCTAGCCACACAAGCATCTAGCCTCTACTGGTATCCACTCAAGCTAGATCTGGAGATCTTCTCCTTCTTTATCACTTGTCCAAAAATTAGATTTGGATCTGATTTGGAGAATCCTAAAAACTCTTTTTGAAGATCTGCAGTCGTCACTACAGCAGTGCAGCCTTCTTCCTTTCTTGTCAGCTTTTTCTTGTTTGGATCGCACCAAACTGAAGCCCAACTTCCCTTGGACGTGGAGAGGAGAGAAAGGATCAAAAGATGGTGTGGAGGAGGGAGAGGGGCATCCTTGGGGCATGGCTAAGAGGGAACTCTATTAAAGATGGGCGTAGATAGGATTTATTTATAGACCCTGCTGCGCCATGCAGTGCCACATCATCCTGATCAATCACGTTGCTTCATGCAATCAGATCTAAATCTGATTGGTGGGATGACATTATCTGATCCAATCAGATGAGAGCTCCATAAATTCATCCTTAGATGGCACCTAAGACTGGTCAAAGTCTATAGGTAATGGTCACCTAAGTAGAATCCAAGAAGCAATCTAGAGTCCCATCCATATGGGACTCCAGGCATCCCTATCCATGGATGCACGCCATCCTAGGCATGCGCCCCCTCCTTTCCAAATTCTAGTAAGGGGACAAGCCCCTATCTGCTCTCCAATAAGTGCATGACACATGGATAGATGTCCAAGGGTCAAAGGTCAACATTTGACCAAATTCAAAGGCCAAGAATTAGCAGGTGACAAAAAATGATAGGTGTTGACTCTAATTTATCTCATAAATTAAGACAACTCTTTTCTAACCTGGACAAGCTCTAGTTAGACCAGGTAAAGGTACCTGGATGAGCACAAACTCATTTGGCTCGGTCGAGATAACTTTTAATGATAATAAAAGAAGAACATTAGGTTTAATCGTGTGCTAGTATGATTTTCTTGAATCTAATTAAATCTAATTCAAATCAATTAAACTGGGTTAGTCCAATTGATGATATCTAGATCCAAACCCTTGTTTGTGTGATCCAATTAGGTTCAGTTCTATATGGTAATGGAATATGTCATGATCTCCATCATTAACATCATCGAAACTCCTTTCGATGGATCAGAACTCTTCTGATTCAGACAACTAGAATGATCGATCATCTAAATCATTCTAATTGCTCCCAAAATCCATCAGTGACATTGAGCAGTATATGGTGGCAACCCATTAAAACTAAAAATGAACCTCTCAGTGTAGCTACTTGTGTGATTAAGTTCTTCTATCTTGAGCCCCAATCAGATTAGGGTTAAGATGAACTCGTCAAACCCTAATTTCTATCATATGATTTAATCATTCAATTCAAGTTCGATGTGAAAAACTTAATAGAAACTCTTTCTATCATTTTACTCTCTGCCATGGCCATAGCTTATGGACTTGATTCTCATGATCATCATAGGGCTGCTCCTCTTCTACCGAGGTAGATAGATTCCCTCTTGGTACAATCCAATTCCTACAATGAGCATGCTATAGCCAACATACACCTTAGGATTCTGAATGGCTAGGAGATCGAGTCATGGTCTAGTCAAACTATAATACCCTCAAGATGAACTACCGATGCACCTCAGGTCAAAGAACTAGACACACCACTACAGCTTCGAGTCAGTCATCGATGAGAAGGTAGGCTTTCTTATGACTATTCGAGGTGGTCACGCTCAGTGCCCTCATTCTCTAACGAGTACCTATACTCTCACTTCGGTGTCTCTACACCATAGACTCAAGACTCATCTACTATGTAAAAGCGATTGTACACTAACCTTTCGGATGAATCACCATCCTCATGACGATCGTACGATCAGGAGCATTTTACGAGTTAATAAATAAAAATTTATGTCTTAAATTTTCAACTCTTGAAAATATGAATTATCATTACCATTAACTCAAGGGATGCATCATAGATACTAAATACACATTTGTGATAGAAAATAACTTATTTTATTATTTATAATCAAAATTATAATTTTGCCCCTAGAAGTGTATTGCAAGTGTCAGCCAATTCTGGCTTCTAGGTTACACATATCTAACAAACTCCCACTTGACCTAAAGCCAATTGGCTACAAATCTAAGTCCCATCTCTCAAGATGGACTTTGATCTTCTACTAGCCCAATGGCTTTGTAAGCAGATCCACCGCATTGTCTGCGGTGTCGACTCTCTTGACCTCGACGTAACCCTTTTCGAGGTAATTACCGATGAGGTGGTATCACCACTCGATGTGTTTGAATTTCTAGTGAGACCTCGGGTTTTTAATAAGGGCTATGGTGTCATTGTTGTCGCAGTACAGAGGAATGGCATTTGATGGCATCACTTCGATCTCTATGGCAAACTTTTTATACCAGAATGCCTCCTTTGCAGCTTCTAATGCAGCGATATATTCTGCTTCCATGATGGAATCTACTATCACTGACTGCTTAGAATTTTTTCAACTGATAGCTCCACCATTGCACACAAATAGACTCCCAGATGTCAACTTTCGATCATCTATATCGGACATAAAATTCGAGTCTGTATACCTTTGGACTTGGAGTTCTCCATTACCAAAGACCAACAACATATCCTTAGTTCTTCTCAAGTACTTAAGGATACATTTCATAGAAGTTTAGTGTTCTTCACCTGGATTACTCTGATATCTACTCGTGACAATCACAGCATGGGCTATATCAGGTTGTGTACATAACATGGTATACATGAGGCTCCCTATTGCTAAAGCATAAGGGATCTTGCTTATGCGTTCTATTTTCTTAGGTGTGCTAGGGTACATCTTCTTGGAAAAATGAATGCCATGTCTGAAGGGTACCAAACCCCTCTTAGAGTTTTCCATGCTAAATCTCTTTAATACTTCTTATATGTACATCTTTTATGAAAGTCCTAGCATCCTATTCGGTCTATCTCTCTAGACCTTAATTCCTAAAATAAAAGATGCTTCTCCTAGATCTTTCATGAAGAATTCTTTAGATAACCACATTTTAATTATGGTCAACATGGGAATATCATTCCCAATAAGGAGGATGTCATCCACGTATAATACGAGGAAGACAACAGCACTCCCACTGACCTTTTTGAAGACACATGGCTCCTCCTCGTTCTTGATGAAATCAAATAATTTGATCACAACATTAAAATGAGTATTCCAGCTCCGAGCTGCTTGCTTTAGTCAATATATGGACCTTTGCAACTTGTATATCTTGTGATCATTATCACTGAATGTAAAACCTAGCGGTTGTTCCATATAGATATCTTTCTCAAGATATCCATTTAAGAATGCCATTTTTACATCCATTTTCCATATTTCATAATCGAAATAGGCTGCAATAGCAAGCAATGTGCGAATGGATTTTAGCATAGCTACTGGTGAAAAGGTATCCTAATAGTTAATGCCTTCGCATTGACTATAATCTTTTGCCACTAATCTAGCTTTGAATGTCTCCATATTCCCATCTGCACCAATCTTTCTCTTGTAGATCCATTTACATCCAATAGGTACTATACCTTCTGGTGGATCTACTAAGGTCCAGACTTGGTTTGAGTGCATTGAATCAATTTTTGACTTTATTGCCTCTAACCATTTCTCGGAGTCGATATCCAATATCATCTCATTATAGGTTTTGGGATCACCATGAACTCCATTACCTACGAGGAACATTTCCTCTACTTCTCCTGAAATAGTACCTAAGTACCTCTCAGGGGGACGAGAAACCCTTTCTAATTTATGAGGTGGAGGAGGTAGTGATTGGCTTAACCTGATTTGGTTCCATTTGGTCCTTAGCTCGTTGCTCTTGTGAGACTTTCTCCTCGAGCTTGATCTACTTTCCAATGCCGCTATCTTCAATAAACTATTTTTCAAGAAAGATAGCATGTCGACTCACAATCACATTATAATTTTTTGGAATATAGAAATAATATCCTAATGACTCTTTAGGATATCCTGTAAATCGAGCTCTGAAGGATCTAAAGTCTAACTTGTCCACTTGTTGTCTTTTGACATGAGTCGGACAATCCTAAATTCTGAGATGACTCAAACTTGATTTCTTACCATGCCATATCTCATATGGTGTGGTAGGAACGGTTTTAGAAGGAAACCTATTCAGTAAGTATATTATAGTTAACAAATAGTATCCCCAAAGAAAATCAGGGAGGTCTATGAAGCTCATCATGGATCGGACCATATCTAATAGGATCCGATTCCTTCATTCTGAAACTCCATTGAGTTGAGGTGTTCCATGTAGAGTCCATTGAGAGACTATGCCATTTTCCTTGAGATAGTCTAGGAATTTTCAACTAAGGTATTCACCTCTTCGATCTAATCCAAGAACCTTAATGGGTTTTCCAATTTGCTTTTCTACTTCATGTCTGAATTCTTTGAACTTTTTAAAAGCTTCAAACTTGTATCTCATAAGATACACATACCCATACCTAGATAAGTCATCGGTAAAGGTTATGAAGTAGAAAAAGTTGTCTCTAGTCAGCACATCAAATGGGCCGCACACATAAATATGTACTAGGGCAAGAAGATTCGTGGCCCTTTCTCCATGTCCTATAAAAGGGAGTTTAGTCATTTTGCTATGAAGACAAGATTCATAAATTGGATATGACTCGGAAGTTAACGAACTCAATAGCCCAATTTTCTCTAATTTGTTAACGCTATCTTCTACTATATGACCTAGTCTTAGGTTCCATAGATACCTATCGTTTGGACTATCCCTAGGTCATTTTATGGTATTCACATTTTGCTCGATATTAAAAATAGATACATCAACATGTAACTGATAAAGATCGTTAATAAGAAAACTACTTACAATTTTATTTTTTTTATAAAGAATGTTATAATGGTCCTTAAGAAAACTAATTACATAGCCTTCTAATGTAAGGCAAGAAACAAAAATCAAATTCCTGCTTGCTGCAGGCACATAATAACAATCTTTTAACACTAAATCTAAACCAGATGGTAGTCGAAGAGGGTATTTTTCCATGACTACAGTAGCAACTCTTGCTCTATTTTCGACGTGTAGGATCATCTCACCATCCCTCAACCTCCTGCTACCCTCAAGACCCTGCATAGAAGTGCCCAAGTGAGCACTAAAACTAGAGTCAAGCACCCAACTGGATGCCGAAGAAATCATAAGGTTAGACTCAATAATGAGCATACCTCCAGAAGAACCTGCCTCCTTCTTCTTTAGGGTGGCCAGGTAAGTAGGACAGTTCTGCTTCCAGTGGCCGTCATTATTGTAACGGAAATACTTTCTTTTGTCAGCGGCCTTCTTCTTCAGCTTTGGCTTTTTCTTCTTTCCTCCTTCCATCTTCTACTTTTTTGCAGACTTCTTTCCAAAAGACTTTCTCTTGGAAGAAGTCCATTCCATAGCAAGCACTGAGCCTTTAGAACCTTTCATGGAAAGCTCAGCGGTAACCAGTATGTTCATAAGTTCGGCCAAGGAATTTTGAAGTTTATGCATACGGTAGTTCATGATGAACTGCCCATATGCATCAGTCAAGGATTGTAGAATTATATCATTCTGCAAATCCAAGTCCAACCTCACTTCGAGCTTCTCAAGCTCTTCCAAGTCCTTGATCATCATTAGATAATGATCTTGGACTGATTGCCCATCATGCATCTTAGCCTTAAAAAGTTGTTTAGTAACTTGATACTTGGCTGCGTGACTTTGTTCACCAAACATCTCTTGTAGGTGAGCCAACATTTAGTGAGCAGTCCTGATATCTTCATGTTGGCGCTAAAGTTCATCAGATATCGAGCCCAACATGTAATATCTGGCCTTGTTGTCTTCATCTCTCTACTTATCCAGAGACGCTCTCTGTTCAGCGGATGGACAAGCTGGTAAGGTGGGAGGATCCTGGTTCAATACATGAGTTAACTTCTCAAAAGCCAAAATGATTTTGAAGTTTCAGAGCCAATCCTTGTAATTTGGTTCAGTCAGCCTATGGGAGTTTAGGATTCATGCTAATGGGTTGGATGCAGACATTTTTTTGTAGAGAGTCAAAATTTCTAGTTAGATATTGTAATTAAGATTTAACCAATTTATTTAAAAATTTTATTTTTAAATAAATTAGCTTCCACTATTTTCTTAGATCCCTACACTTTCTCTATAGAGATGTAAAAATCTTCATGATTAATGATTTGTAGTGGATGGTGCGGTCCCATCAACTGACTCATCACCTCACCTAACAGTTATTGATGATGGGTTAGCCAATGAGTGAACAACTCTTGTTCAATGATTCTTCAATCATGATGCATCCAAACTTGATCTCTAATTCATGAATCTCACCGTGCCCGAAATATTGATCCATTTCTTAGTTAAGTCAGACCCACTATTTGCACAGATTGGATTCCTAATTGAGTCTCTCACCGTATCCAAAATATTTAGCCCAATCCATCCTCCAGCCTATAGCAACCAATGCCTAATAGATATGGTTGCATCTTTTTGGTGCAACTGAGCCACTGTAACCAGCCAAGAACAATCAATCCCGGGAAGGGCCCACATATCTACAATGGTGGAAGACCTTAGACTTTTCTTTTCTTAGGGAGATTTGATTTAGGTCTCATTAAACTAGACTTGATATAGTCATAACCATTATGACAAACCTAGTGGCATGGACTAGCTCGGATTATTGACCACCTCAGATTAGAACTGAGCCAACAAACATGGTCAGGTAAGTGAGACCGATGGAATGGATATGCCATTAACTCGATAAGAACGCATTCGAGTCGAGTAGCTCTCAATTAAAAACCAATCGATCGTATCTGCCAGACTTACCTTAAATACCAAATTATTGAGTCAGAACCAATCAGGTTAGCCTACAATCTAGACTCTAACCACTGAGCCTAATTAGGTCTTAGCTTGATCGATCACTCACGTGACTCGATCTTGATCCAGACTTAATCCTATTAGACTGGTCAATTTAAGCACTGTTGATCCCATCTAACCAACTCTTAATTCGATTTGATCAACCGCTTAGACCTAATTGAGCTACCCAAGCCCGAACCTAAATCTATGAATATATCTTAGATTTGAAATTTTTAATTTTAGATCCAATTAATATTTCATAATCTTAATTCTTAATTAAGTTTAGAGTTCATAAACAAAATATGTAAATAAAATCCTAGAATTTCAGGATCTAAGATTTTGCAGAAAGTAAGTTCTTGATTTCTGATTAAGGACGAATGCACAGCACCCCTACACATCATAAGAATACCCCTACTTTATTCTTATGACCGGATGGCCAAGGGGAATGCCTTAATCAAAAATATAAATCTACAAAACTAGTTAGATCTACATCATATATCTCATATATAAAATTTGATCTAACTTAATACATATTTTGTATACATCTCATGTATCATGCATCCATATTTTTTAGATCTAAATTATCTCATAATTATCTAAAAAATTATATTTAAATTAATCACATCAAAATAAATTCTAATCTAGATAATTATGTAGAACTATTCTTCAACTAGTCTAAACATGCAATCATCATATCTCATATGATCTAAAAATTAAATAATTTTGTTTTCTATTTTTTAGATCTTATTTTAATATTTATAATCATCAAAAAATAAAAAATAAATAGATCTAAAATCATAATTTAATCAAAATAAATTATGATCATGCAAGACTATGTATTGAACTATTCTATTTTACAACAAGTCATGCATATTAAAAAACTTAGATCTATATTATTTAACTTTAATTTTTCTAATTTTAGATCTAATCATATCTCATGTGATATCTAAAATATTTTATTTATTAGATCAAAATAAATTAAAAATAGATCAAAATAATTTTTATTGAACCTGGCTCTGATACCAGTTGAAGGAGAAATCCTGATTTCTCAGATCAGGTTCGTTCAGATCTGATCAGATCGAGGGTGATATTTCAAAAATTTTTTCTCATATATTTTAGATCATATCTGAGATGTTTCAGATTTAATTTCATAGATCTAACAAATAAAAATAAAAATAAATTAAATTTAATTTAACTTATACCTTGATGTGGGTAATCTGATTACCCTTTGATGATCCTACTGATTGCCTGAGGTTCTGGATCAAGCCACACAAGCGCCTGGCCTCTACCGGTATCCACTCAGGTTGGATCTAGAGATCTTCTCCTTATTTATCACTTCATCAAAAATTAGATCTAGATTTGATTTGAAGGATCTTCAAAACTCCATCTGAAGATCAGCAGTCGTCTCTGCAGTAGTACTACCTTCTTTCTTTCTCGTCAGCTTTTTCTTGCTTGGATCGCACCAAACTGAAGCCCAACTTCACTTGGGTGTGGGGAGGAGAGAGAGGATTAGAAGATGGCATGGAGGAGGGAGAGGGGAAGCCTTGGGGCATTGCTAAGAGGGAATTCTATTAAAGATGGGTGCAGATAGGGTTTATTTATAGACCCTGCTGCACCATGCAGTGCCACATCATCCCAGCCAATCGCGTTGCTTCATGCAATCAGATCTAAATCTGATTGATGGGATGATATCACCTGATCCAATCAGATGAGAGCTCTATAAATTTATCCTTAGATGGTGGCTAAGACTGGTCAAAGTCTATAGGTAAGGATCAACACCTAAGTAGAATCCAAGAAGCAACCTGGAGTCCCATCCGTATGGGACTCCAGGCGTCCCTATCCATGGGTGCACACCATCCTAGGCATATGCCCCCTCCTTTCCAAATTCCAATAAGGGGATAAGCTCCTATCTACTCTCCAATAAGTGCATGACACATGGGCAAATGTCTAAGGGTCAAAGATCAATGTTTGACCAAAGTCAAAGGATAAGAATTAGCAGGTGATGAAAAATGATAGGTGTTGTCTATAATTTATCTCATAAATTAAGACGATCCTTTTCTGACCTGGACAAGCTTTAGTCAGACTAGATAAAGATACCTGGGTGAGTATAAATCCATTTGGCTCAGTTGAGACAACTTTTAATGATAGTAAAAGGAGAACGTTAGGTTCAATCATGTGCTAGCATGATTTTCTTGAACCTAATTGAATCTAATTCAAATCAATTGAACTGGGTTAGTCTAATTGATGATATCCAGATCCAAACCCTTATTTGTATGATCCAGTTAGGTTTAGTTTTGTATGGTAATGGGATATGTCATGATCTCCATCATCTCCATCATCGACATCATCAAAACTCCTTTCGATGGATCAGAACTCTTCTGATTCAAACAACTAGAATGATCGATCATCTAAATCATTCTAATTGCTCCCAAAGTCCACTAGTGATACCTAGTAGTATATGGTGGCAACCCATCAAAACTAAAAATGAACCTCTCAGTGCAGCTACTTGTGTGATTAAGTTCTTCTATCTTGAGCCTCGATCAGATTAGGGTTACGGTGAACTCGTCAAACCCTAATTTCTATCATATGATTTAATCATTAGATTCAAGTCTGATGTGAAAACCATAATAGAAACTCTTTCTATTATTTCACTCTCTACCATGGCCATGGGCTTATGGATTTGATTCTCATGATCATCATAGGACTGCTCCTCTTCTACTGAGGTGGATAGATTCCCTCTTGGTGCAATCTAATTCCTACAATGAACATGCTATAGCCAACGTACACCTTAGGGTTCCGAATGGCTAGGAGATTGAGTCATGATCTAGTCAAACTATAACACCCTCAAGGTGAACTACCGATGTACCTTTGGTCAAAGAATCAGACACACTACTGCAGCTTTGAGTCAGTCATCGACGAGAAGGTAGGCTTCCTTATGACTACTCGAGGTGGTCACGCTTAGTGCCCTCATTCTCTAACGAGTATCTATACTCTCGCTCTGATGTCTCTACACCATAGACTCAAGACTCATCTACTATATAGAAGTGATTGTACACTAACCTTTCGGATAAATCATCATCCTCATGACGATCATACGATCAGAAGCATTTTACGAGTTAATAAATAAAAATTCATGTCTTAAATTTTCAACTCTTGAAAATATGAATTATCATTACCATTAATTCATAGGATGTATCATAGATACTAAATACATATTTATGATAGAAAATAACCCATTTTATTATTTATAATCAAAATTATAATTTTGCCCCTAGAAGTGTATTACAAGTGTCAGACAATTCTGACTTCTATGGCACACATATCTAATAAGAATCAATATAGACCTTTTCTCCCTCATCTCTCTCTTCTTCTCTTCTCTCTAGAGTTGTCACCCAAGGGTTTTTGAAGAGGCCCTAGAGAAGGGGGCATCTCCCTCAAGCCCAAGGAGGGAGGCACCCCATCACAGATCCAGATGGAGGATCAGTGGTTTGCTACCCATAGAGAACATCATAGATTTCTTCAGGTTCATGCTAAAGATCAGGGGCATCCGCAACATGGTATTGGGGCTTGTGATGCTAAGGATGATTGACGTTCGAATGATATCATGGAACATCAATTGATATTAGGGAGAGGTGATGCCAGTTGGTGCGCTTATATACTAGACCATTAGCCCATTTATATATGCACGGCTCTTCTTCGTTCTTAACGAAGCCATACATCTTGATCATCCTATCAAAATGTATGTTCTAACTCTGAGAAGCCTACTTCAATCCATAAATGGACTTTTGAAGCTTGCGCACCTTAGACTCATCTATGGACGTGAAACCTTTAGGTTGTATTATATACACCTCTTCATCCAGCTCTCCATTTAGGAAAGTTATTTTCATATCCATTTACCAGATTTCATAGTCTAGATGTGCGGCTATCGCAAGGATGATCCGAATAGACTTGAGCATTACCATAAGAAAAAATGTCTCATCATAGTCAATACCATGATGTGGACAATACCCCTTGGCAACCAAACGTGCTTTAAAGGTCTCCACCTTTCCATTTGCACCTCTTTTTCTTTTGAAGATCTACTTACACCCTATAAATTTTATCCTTTTGAGTCGGTCAACCAATGTCCATATATCGTTGACCTTCATGGACTTCATTTCATATTGCATGGCATCAAGTCATTTTCCAGAGTTGGATCTTTGTATTGCATCCATGTAGGTGATCAGATTCTCGTCATTCTAATCAAGTTCGATAGGATCTCCATTTCAGACCAAGAAATTGTAGTATCTATTCGACTGACATGGTACTCTACCAGATCGCCTTAAGGGTGCAAGTTCAGTAGGTGTTGGAAAATATGTACCAAACCCAATTGTCAGCCTATTGACGGTTGAGCTACTTTATATTTATAATTGATTCATTAATAAATAAAATATATTTTTGATATTTTTCATCATAAGTATTCATCTTCTAATGAACTCCATTATTATGATGAAGTCCTTAGAACTATTTAGCTTTGACAAAGAGAGGATTTATTGATTAGTCCTTAAATTTATTCATGACCAAATGATAGGCTGTTAATAAGGACGATAGCATCTATCAAGCATAGATCATTGTATGCCATATAGGTTGATTGTCCTCTTAACCAAGGAGTGTGGAGAGACTGGTATGGCATATAGGTGAGATGTATTGGTACATCATCATTGAATGTGACCAACTCTAGAGCATTATGCTATTGAGAATGTCTTTGATGGGATATAGGTATAAGTATCCCTTTGACCTGAGATCATCTCAATGACCTACAAGCAACTCACTATGCTTTGGTACTTGACTAACTAAATTTCTAATTCAGTAACCGAAGGCTTCTGAGCATAGTCAAGTACTTGCGAAGTTAGAGTATGATCAAGATGGGATTGACCACTTCAAGAGTTGGAGAAGAATGTATCACTGTATTTTAATATAGCAAAACCTTAGCTAGGATAATCCATCAGATGGATTAGATATTTTAAAATACAATGTGGACATTGATCAAGAGTTGATAGTTGAACTCTGAGATATCCTATGAGCATTTTGGTCAAAGGAATGAATTATATGAAAACTATATCCACATGGGTTCTAAGGATGTTGTTCTACACATTCGACCTATCTGACCGTCGGATACCATTGCTAGATGATCACTTCGATTGATATAGAAATATATTCCTATACTACCGACTTAGATTCAGACCTATGAGATCATACACATTAGAGCTCATGATCTGATCGAATGGTTGATCAATGATTAAGAATCGTTCTAGGATTAAACAATCAATAGGATAAGTGTTTAACCTAGTGCAAGTGTTGTAGGAGGATCGATTAGCAATTAAATTACTAATTAGCTTAATTTGATTAAGCCAGAGGGTTGAGATTAAGTCTAATTAAAAATGATTTAATTAGATTTGGTTTGGACTTGATTAGATCAAGTTCAATTGATTTATTGGATAAGCCAAGTGCAAGGAAGAACTAGTCCTAGTCTAACTAGGACTCGAGTCAACCCAATTTTTTAATCTAATTAAAAAATTAAATCAAAATTAAATCTAATTTAATATAATTTAATTAAACCTTTAAATGGGTTAGGGTCTTATTTAATTAAGTTGGTTTGCTCTTGATTTTATTTGGTTAAAAGACCTTGTTTGACCAAGTCAAAATAGGAGTCCTAGTGTGACTAGGATTCCCTAACCTTGTGCCACCTTAGCCCACGCCCCCCATGCCCATTTTTCTTTATTTTGTGCATGAGATCTCCTCTCCCTGATCATCACACACACCCCTCTCTCCCTTCTTTTCTCATAAGGCAATTTGTTGGAAGACCCAGTCAAAAGGAGAGTTAGTTTTGCTTTAGGATTCTATGAGATAGAATCCTTGTTGACCAAATCTTCTCTCCCTTGTGTGCCGCCCCCTCTCCTATTTTTTCTCCACTATTTCCATGGTGAGAAGGGAGAATTTTATGCATTCTCCCTTTTTGGATTCATAAAAAAATTAGAGAAAGAGGGTCCTTGGGTGTGGGGGTTCCATAGGCACCAAACTAGGTGTCTAGGTGAGAGAAAAGAGAAGAAGAAGAAGAAGATCTTCTTCTAGGACTGTTTTATTCTTCATCTCTCCTCCTTTCTTTCAGTTTTTCTAAGAGAATCTCATATTAGAAAACTCTCCTCTTCCTTCTAATATGTTGGAGAGTTTAAGTTTTGTAGAAGAAAGCGTTAGATCGACCGTCAAAGAAGGATCAGAATAGTACTAGCATGCTGTGCTGATTTTCCGCATCAGACTTCAGATCAAAGTTCATAGGCTCATGTGGACGACTCCTAGAGACCGAATGTGTGTGTGCAGCTCATGAATTCATCCTTAAGCCTGGATCAGCAAGTTAGAGTGTCTAACTTGCACAGATAATAGATCTGATCTATTGATTTCATATTTGCATTAGATTTAGTGTAAATCTAGGTTGATATGATCAACCTTTCCTTCTCCTTTATATTTTTAATTTCTGATTTAATATCATATCTTGATCATGTAATAAATCTAAGATCTAGATATTTATATATTTATTTAAATAAATATTTAATTTATTTAAGTCTTCTACTGCCTGATCCTGAAAAAGTTTTAAGATCTACCCATAAAATCCTAGATCTGGTTCCTTAAGTAGACTTCGGGTCTGATCGAATCATATCCAGTTCAGGTTCACCTACTTGTGTCGATTCTTCCACCAAGAAACTTTCTTTCTAAAAGACTACCTTAAGACTGACAAACACTTTTTATTTATCAGCTAGATAGAAGTAATATCCTTTAGTCTCTTTTGGATATTCCATAAAGCTACACTTGTCGGACCTAGGTCTGAGCTTGTTCGTTACTAAACTTTTGACATAAGTCGGACACCCCCAAATCCTAAGATGCGAGAGTATTGGTTTACGCCCTGTCCACATCTCATATGGCATTTTAGAAATAGACTTACTCAAGATCCTATTCAAAATATAACAAGCTGACTCGAGCGCATATCCCCAAAGATGACTTGATCCTTTTTTCTAAGAAGACATGACTCACAGGTCAGAAGTGATTCATAATCACTGACCTCAAAAATTCCTTCTTGAGCCAATCTGTTTATTCTTTTCTTATTGATGTGACCTAGTCTATAATGCCAAAGATAAACTTCCGACACTTCGTCTAATCTAGGGCATTTATTGAAGATTTGGACTACGTTAATAGGTTGTGATAATAGATATATTTCATTATTCAATTATCTAACACAAACTGTAACATCATTCAAAATGATATCACAAAAATTTACTTTTATTGAAAACTGATAACTATTGTTGGCCAAAAGGCCTACAAAAATTACATTCAATAAAAAATTTGGACAAAAGTGACAATCACTAAGAATAACTCTATGAGAATTGATTACAAGATTCATGATTCCTAAAGCTAGAACTAGAACTTGTCTTTCGTCTCCAATATTTAGAAATCTCTCACCTTCACCAAATCTCCTACTGACCTGTAAACCATGCATCGAGTTACATATATGATAAGGGCTTTCGGTATCTAATACCCAGGTAGTAGTATCATAAATTAAGAAGTTACAAGGAGTTATCATATAATTACCTTGCGCAGAAACTACTTGCTTCCTCCTTGGCTTGTTCGGGTCCAGTAAGGCAATGTACTGAGGATAATTCCTCTTTCGGTACCCCCGCTTCTTGCAAATGAAGCATTCTACCTGGCTCTGATTGAGCTTGTGCTTCTTGGTCTGATTCTATGCTGACATCCCAGCATGAGGCTGCACCTTCTTATTCTTTTTCTTCTTATTCTTCTTTCTTTTCTTAAAGGATCGACCAGAAGAAGATCCTCCTACTACATTCACCAACTTCTTTTGGAGTTGATGATCCTTTTTAAAGTTCTATAGTAACCCCAATAATCCATGGTAGTTCACTGTAGGCTTTGTCATTCTGAAATGAGTAAGGAATGGGAGGAAGGACTTGGACAATGAATTTAGGATCGCATCCATCCCGAACTGCTCATACAGTGGAAAATCTAGCATATTCAGGCATTCAATCATCTCGATCATATATAATACATGATCAATGACTAACGCCCTATCCCTCATACAAGCATTGAAAATGTTATAACTAGTATAATGCCTTTCAACATCGTCAAGCATGCCAAAGGAGTCGTTCAACATTTGAAGCATCTCCTCAGGTTGGGCATTTTCAAACTTGTGACTGAACTCATCATTTATTACCGCCAGCATAATGCACCAAATGGTGGTGCGATCATTGAGCCACTTCTGATAAATGTCTCTCACTATCTTAATAGCATTTGGGGCTGGCTCCTTAAGTGCCAGATCAATCAATACATATAAGATTTGTTCATGCTCAAGGATGATCTTCAACTTTCGATACCAGCTATCGAAGTTGGGTCCCATGAGTTTGTCATTGTCCAACAATGATCGGAGCGATTGGGTAGTGGCCATTTCTGCATAAAAAAAAACCATATATCTAATTAGTATATAAATTATTTACTCTAGAGACTTGGACTTTAGTCTAAAGGTCCTCCCACTATTTTGTTCGAATCAGTAGCCTCTATCTCCAATTCAAAGGATTAGTCCTAATTCCTTAGTGGGTACTAGAATCCACATAGACTACACATGAGTCCAACTTTGGTTGGTCAATCCGTGTGCACCTATGGGTAGGTTCATAATCAATTATTTTATCAAACAACTTCTAGTAATTTAATTTTTTCTCGAAAGTCTAATCAGTAGGCTTTGGCCTCCACTAAAAAAATCTAGTTAGGTCCAATTATTAACATGACCATATTTGGTGCATCAAACCAATGAATGATCAGGTCTGACTTTGGCTGGCCAACCTGACCATCATTAGAAAGACATGACCAAATTATCATATTATGAATGATAATTTCATTAGTTAATAAGCACCAAGTCTTTGGACCTCCAATGATTATTAAACTAATGGATCCATTATCACTCAACTTAATGGGAGGCTATGACTTGTTATCACCATAACTTTATCATTTTAAGGACCTAATAATTTTAGAAGATTTTATTAACTAATTTTAAGAAGAATTAACCAGTCAATTTGGATCCTCCCACTGACTTTACCAAGTCAGATCAATAAGGACCTAATTAAAGCCAGCATTAGGAGCACTTAAATCAGCCAAACTGATTTACCTAATTGACATGGGTGAGCCCAAATCACCAAGTGGTCTAATCAAAACCTAATTCACCAAGATGGCTAGGTAAGTGAGATCAGTGGAAGGGATATGCCATTAACTCATAAAAGATCAAATTAGTGCGAGTAGCTCTCAATTAAAAATTACTGGTCTGAGCTACCAGACTTATCTTAGACACCATCCAATTCATTAGTTACAATTTTGACCATCCTAGCAATTTTAGGCTCGACCGTGTAGCCATGAATCAAGTCTATTTGGTCCTCATTAAAGGCATGGGCTTGACCAACTCAACTATTGTAATTTGGTCTAAAGAGTCCTTGACCTAATCTAAATCAATGTTTGGATAGATTTGATTAATTACTCTAATTTAGTCCATTCTTTAACTAATCTTAGATCTAACCCAATTAATGGATCTAATTAAACTAACCCAATAACCCATATTTTATGATCAATGGCTTAGGATCTTTAACTAATAATTCTAGAACCTAATTTATCATACTTAAATCTCAATTAAGTTTTAGGACTGAGGGTTGGGGTTCGGCATTTTAAAAATATTTTTCAAAAGTTTAGAAAGGCTTTTTACATCCTAGCACTATTTCACTAAATAGGTCGACTCATTTCAAAAATGGATTGGCTTATTTCATAAACAAGCACTAGATATAGATTTGATCATATAAAACTAGCAAAATATGACATTCAACCAACTTCTTATTCAAGCTGCCTTAAATCCTATTCGAGTTGGCTTGAGCAGAAGTCGAGCTGGCTTAATTTTTGATATAGGTGGCTTGGGCAGAGGGCCCGATGGCCATCTTTTTTGTCAGGCAGGCTCGGATCCCATTCGAGCTGGTTGGAGCATCAATCTAGAAACCATATCATGTTGGCATGCTGGTCGAGCTGACTTGGCTCCTAAGAGAGCTGGCTCGATCAGCGAATAGAAGCTTCCTAAGATCCTATTCAAGTTTAATCTAAAACTATGTACTCTACATACAAATTATAAAATTATTTAGATCAATTCTAAACACTTTTTCATGATAAAAATTAGATTAAAACCTTTAAAGACATTAAAAAAAATTATTAGATCTAATCTAAAATTTTTATGATTAATTTTCTAGATCAAAACATACTAGGATAATCTCTCTACTATAAGGGATAAACCTTATAGCAGGACAACCTACAGTCTATGCAATCATCATTTTTATTTTTTAGATCAGATTATTATTTAGATCTAATTTAAAAATAATCTATATCATGCATATATAATACATCAAAGAACCTGCTGCTTTGATACTAATTGAAGGAGAGCATGCATGATTTCTAGCTCTACTTTCAAATTTTTTTTAAAAAAATATACACAGCAAAAAAATTATTAATCATATTAATAATAAGATCTATAGATCTAATCTAAAAATTCTACATGCTACCGAATCTAATATATCATATATGCATACATAATGAAAATAAAAGCAGCAACTATAGTAAAACTATTTTTATTGCTCTACATATTCAGAACATGTTACCCTTTTGTGGGTAGATGAACTCCATAATCTGATCTCCTTGGTGTAGATCTGATCATCGTGATGTAGCTACACATGCGTCTGGCCTCCATGGGTAATCCACATGAGGTCCTGATTTCGATCAACTCCTTTCGAGTGCTAGCTCGTGTAGAAGTCTTTGTAGACTGATGCAGATCAAACTCTTTTGATCTTCTTCATCGAGTCTTCAGATGCTCCGAATCCCAATGAACGTAGAAGAGATTTAGTAGAGATTTTCATCAAGATCTATGTACTCACGACCCTCATTTCTCATAGATCTAAATTCCAAATCCTAGACAGATTCTAGGGTATGCACTCACCCAAATACCCTTGCACCTAGAACTCTTTCTTTTCTAGTTTTTCTCATAAATGTAGAGAAGAGACTTTCTTTTCTCTCCATTTCTCTCTCCTCTCTTTGTTTGGTTCTCTATATTCTGCATGCCCATAAAATCAAACATTTTATAGATCGCACAAACAAAGAGAGGCATGAGGAAAAGGTTTAGATCAAGTGGTTATCCATTCAAACTCAAATCTTGCTTGAATTGAACTTATAACCAGATTAAACCTAATCCATATGGCATGTGAGAAGGGAGAATGCATGCCCTCCCTTGCATAGAAAAAATATTCATGAGAAACCTCTTTCTTATGGAGATAGTATGGCATAAAACAAAGGATGATGTGGCGCATGGGAAGACTAGTCAAACTAGTCTATTGTTATATCATCCAAATTGAACCAAT
>QRFJ01006784.1:0-42416 GCA_006176705.1 Cocos nucifera | reverse complement strand
CTTTCTTTTGATCTGGAATGCACCAACCTAAGTCCAAAACCCTTTTGGATGTGGAGAGGAGAAGGAGGAGAAGTTTAGGCATGGAGGAAGAGGGGAGAGGCAGCCTTGGGGCGTGGGAAATCTCTATTGAATTTCGTTAGCATCTGAGTTGGGCGCAGGGTCTTATTTATAGACTAAGCGTGATCCAACTCCTCTTCCTCTCAACCAATCACAACCCTTTGTGAAATCAGATCTAAATCTGATTGGTTGGAATAGAGACCCCTGGATTCCTCCTTAGAGGGCGCCTAAGACCAGTCAAACTGGATTCTTAGTAGAACTCTGATTGGAATCCAAAAGGGAGGTGGAGTCCTTGTCCAACAAGGACTCCAAGGCGCCTCCAACTTGGGCGCACGCCTAGGGTGGCGTGCGCCCTCCTCCTTGCCAGGTTCTGGCAGGGGGACAGGCCCCCACCAGTTCTCCAATAGGTGCATGACACGTGGACAAAAGTCAAAGTGTCTATGGTCAACATTTGACCAGTCAAAGGTCAACTTTTGACCAAAGTCAAAGGACCAAAAATGGCAGGTGACCAAAAATGGCAGGTAATGTCTTATAAAATAAGACAACCTTCTCTAACTTGGACAACCTCCAGTTAGACCATATGAAGGCCTCTGATTGAGCACAAACTCCTTTGGCTCAGTCAGGACAACTTATTTATGATAGTAAAAGAAGAACGTTAGGTTCAATCGAGTGCTAGCACGATTTCCTTGAACCTAATTGAATCTCATTCAGATCAATTGAACTAGATCAGTTCAATTGATGATCACCAGATTCAAACCCTTGTTTGTGTGACCCAGTTAGGTTCAGTTCTGTATGGTAATGGGATATGTCATGATCTCTATCATCGACATCATCGAAACTCCTTTCGATGGATCAGAACTCTTCTGATTCGAACAGCTAGAATGATCGATCATCTAAATCATTCTAATTGCTCCCAAAATCCACCAGTGACACCTAGCAGTATATGGTGGCAACCCATCAGAGCTGAATGCGAACCTCTTGGTGCAGCTACCTGTGTGATTAAGTTCTTCTATCTTGAGCCCCGATCAGATTAGGGTTAAGGTAAACTCGTCAAACCCTAGTCTCTGTCATATGATATAATCATTCGATTCGAGTCCAATGTGAAAACCTAAATAGAAACTCTTTCTATTATTTCACTCTGCCATGGCCATGGGCTTCAGGACTTGATTCTCATGATTATCATAGGGCTGCTCCTCTACCACCGAGGTAGATAGATCCCATCTTGATGCAATCCAGTTCCTACAATGAACATGCTATAGCCAACATACACCTCAGGGTTCCATATGGCTAGGAGACCGAGTAATGGTGTAGTCAAACTATAACACCCTCAAGGTGAACTGCCGATGCATCTCAGGTCAAAGAACCAGACACACTACTGCAGCATCGAGTCAGTCATTGACGAGAAGGTAGACTTCCTAATGACTACTCGAGGTGGTCACGCTCAGTGCCCTCGTTCTCTAACGAGTACCTGTACTTTCGCTCTGGTGTCTCCACACCATAGACTCAAGACTCATCTACTAAAGAGAAGCGATCGTACACCAACCTTCCGGATCAATCACCATCCTCGTGATAATCCTATGGTCGGGAGCTATTTATGAGTTAATAATGATTATTCATGTCTTAAATTTTCAACTCTTGAAAATATGAATTATCATTACCATTAACTCAAAGGATGTATCACAGACACTAAATACACATATGTGATAGAAAATAACCCATTTTATTAATTATAGTCAAAATTATAATTTTGCCCCTAGAAGTGTATTACAAGTGTCAGCCAATTTTGGCTTCTAGGGCACATATATCTAATAGAAGGCCTCATTTATTTTAGACGAGATGAGGGGAGAGGCTCCGACAATGGCCCTAATATGCCCCTACAGCCTGTTAGGAATAGGAGGAGAACCACATCCTAACATGAGCAAAGTCGAAGGCCTCGTTCATTTTAGATGAGATGAAAGAGGCCCAGACAATGGCCCTAATATGCCCCTACAGCCTGTTAGGAATAGAAGGAGAACCTCATCCTAACATGAGCAAAGTCGAAGGCCTCGTTCATTTTAGACAAGATGAGGGGAGAGCCTCTAACAACAGTCCTAATGTGCCCCTACAATCTGTTAGGAACAGAAGGAGAACCTCATCCTAACTTGAGCAAAATTGAAGACCTCATTCACTTTAGATGAGATGAGGGAAGAGCCCTTGACACCAGCCCTAATACGCCCCTAGGGCCTCGTTAAGAATAGGAGGAAAACCTCATCCTAACAAGGATAAAAAAAAAAAGATAGAAGGGTCGAACGCGAGCATTGCATTCACATGAGGCAACGACGGACAAGGAATCAGTAAGATCGATTAAAAAAAAATAGAAGAAGAAGGATCGAAGGCGAGCATTGCATTCATATGAGATGATGATGGATAAGGTATTATTTTATTATAAATTTAAGTTTATTATAGGTAGGACGAAGGTTGGCCAAACTGACTACATATTACAAGAAAGCCAGCACGACAGCAATCATCAAGACCAATTACAAAAAAAAAAAAAGAGAGAGAGAAGGATCAAAGGCGAGCATTGCATTCACATGGGGCAATGACGGACAAGGTATTATTTTATTATAAGTTTAAATTTATTACAAGTAGGTTGGAGGTCGGCCAAACTGACTACATATTATAAGAAAGCCAATGTGGCAGGGATCGGCAAGACCGATTACAAAAAAAAAAAAGAGAGAAGGGTCGAAGGTGAGCCTTGCATTCACATGAGACAACGACGGGCAAGGTATTATTTTATTACAAGTTTAAATTTATTACAAGTAGGTTGGAGGTCGGCCAAACCAACTACATATTATAAGAAAGCCAATGTGGTAGGGATCGACAAGATCGATTACAAAAAATATGTATACATAAAAGGAGGCGAAGCCTTAAGACGGACCGAACTCCTCAGACATTAAGTTGTCGACGTCGGGCATCACCAAGACTTGCTTCAACCAAATGATTTCTTCCTCAAGTTCTTTCCTTTTATACAAATTATCTATGTACACTCTATTGATATGTCTGAACTGGTCCTCGAGCTCCCATCACTGCCTCCTTAGGACCTTAGACTCGGCCTCCGCATCCTGGATGGCTTGACGCTCATAGATCAGTTGGAGCTTCAACCACTGAACTTCGACTTTCTCTATCCCGACAACCTCTGAAAGCTCGTCAATGGTCTTCTTCAAGAAGGCAATCTCCTCTGACTCTCCACTAGAGACAGCCTGCCGACCATCAACCAGTTGTTGCTGGATATGGCTCACCTCTCTGTTAGTTGTCCAGAGCTCATGCTCGAGCCTGGTCACCTTCTTCGATCAAGTTAGCTTATACTCATTATGCTGGGCTTCGACATCGTGGAGCTGCTTCTGAAGTTCAAAGAACCTCTTAGACCAGTCTCAATCGTATCGGACCCTATCGGTAGACCATGATGAAGTTTCCTACAGCAGTTGAATTTTTTCCTTTGTCATTGTAAGGTCGATCTCAAGGGAGCTGATCTTTGTCGTTAACTCCCAAGACTTGTTTCTGGTGCTTCTTCTCAGTTCTTCCATTTCTTTCTCAAAGTTGCCCTTCTAAATGCTAAAACTAATAGAGTCCTTCTTGTGTAGGTTCCTAAGGCGGATAACTTCGACAGTCGCCTCCGAAGCATTCTTCCTTGATTCTTGGAGATCATCCTCGATTTTTCTCAACTTCTTCTTGAAGTGATGAATCTCCTTCTTCAAGCTCCTAATCAATGGTTTAATCGAAACCCCATGGGGCAAAGGATTGGCATCAACTGGAAGAGGGGAGTCATAACCTAGGTCGTCAAGAGCGTTCTAAACCATGCAAATGACAACACAAAGTATAAGGCTAGAAAAAGATTTTTCTTTCATTTACTTGAACGTTTTTAAATACATTAGTAAAAAAAAAAAAAAGAAAGCTACATGGTCTTCAGGAATCTAGACCTCGGGCAGCTCGGCCATAGGAGAGGTCAGAGCATCTTCATTCACGTCCAGTCCATGGGCGGCTCGAGCGCTGCAGCAATAGATTTGGGAGCTTCCGGTATGGCTCCCACGGTTGAAGAAGAAGGAACATCAGCCAGGACAACTTCGATCCCGAGGGATGAAGGATTGGCTCTATCATCGGGCTCTTCCATCAAGAGGTCTAAATCTACCTCGAAAAAATTCTCAGCGACCCTCCCCAGACAAATTTGGAATCCCTCGATGAAGGCCTCCTGAGCAAAAGCTATTTTAATATCCTCCTTGTCCCTAAAGGACTTGAAACTTTCGACCACTCGCTCCACCACCGCGCCGATCCCTTCTTGTGCCTTCCTTTTTTTCTCCTCCTCTTGAGCCAAGGTAGTCCTCTGGTTCATCGTCTTCTCATGCTCCACCCTCAACTCTTCCCGAAGGTGCTCGACCTCAGTGGATTGGATTTTCGAAGCCACCCTCATGCTCTCAACTTTGGCCTGGGCCTTCTCGACCTCCGCACGAGCTTCCTTGAGGGCCTTCGAGGCTTCGGCCCGCCTCTGACCGGCCACCTCAGAGTGGGCAAAGAGATAATGCTCAAGCTATGATAGGAAATCAAGTTAAAATTAGAAAGTCCTAACTTTGAAAATGAAAAAGACCCTAGACCAAGACTATGAGGGAGAAGACTACCTCAAGGTAGGCGGCGAAGGACTCATCGAATCTCTCAATGTCGCCCCTTCGTAGCATCTTCGCCGCAATGTGGGAAAGAATACTCCCCTTCATGAGTGATTGGACCATCTTTCGATCGTCCAGAGAAGCTTGTTCTTGGTTGGAACCTCCACTTTCGGAGCTCCAGACCCTCCTTTCGACCTTTTATCGACAGCCCTCTTCTTCTTTTTTCCTATGGCTTCCTACAACTGGAGGGGAGTAGATGGAGCAACCTCTTTGGACAGGGTTGGGCTCGGTACAATGGTGGCAAGCTTGGGGACGGGCATGGCCTGGATCGGTATGGCATGGCTGGACTCACCAATGTGGGCCTTCTTTGGAAGATTCCTGATGGGGCCGTCTTTCCTCTTGAGGAATTTAAGTCCCTTGGTCAGATGGTCACGCTCTTCAGGAGTCATCTCTGTAAAGGATAAAAATCGAAGTTAGAAAAGGTCAAAGAAAAGCCGAGATTTGGACAAAGAACACCCCACAATCGATCAAGAAAAAAAATAGACTACCTACCAGATTTAGGGGACTAAGGCCGAGGATAAATAGGATCTGCTCATCCAAAAGGTCGGAGATTGGTGGAACGTTAAAGTCCTTCAATATATCAGTCGAACTCCGATCCTCGCTTTCTAGCCCTGGAGCTTAGTGGAGCGAATTTCTTATCTCCCCCCATGGAGGAAGTCCTAACCTCAAGGATGGGTTTGAGACGAAGAAGAATTTCTCCTTCCAGCCATGGATGGAAGAAGGGGTGCCCTTAAGTAATCCCTTCCTACCAAATTGGGAGGACACATACCATCAATCCTTAGCAGTTAGATGGCGTTTGAAAGTAAAGAAGGTCCAGAATAAGAAAATGGTAGGTCGGATGCCTACCATGGAACATAAGAAAAGAAATCCTACGATGAATCTAAAGGAGTTTGGTGCCATAGCAATAAGGGAGATATTGAGAAATCTAAATAGGTTGGCCATGAAAGGTAAGGGTAACCTAAGCCCAGTCTGAAGAGCCTCTAAATATAGGCTAGTTCGGCCAGAAGGTGGAGAGGAGATCCTATCATTGGGTCTGGGAAGTTTGAGCTCACATTTGGAGGGAATACCAAACTGAATCCTAGCTAACAAAAGATCGTCAGATCGAAGTTGGCAGGTACTAACTGTTGGTGCAAAGGAAAGAGGGGGCAACTTAGAAAGCTCAACCTCCTTGAGAGACAGGTTCGCTAAGATTAGAGGAGCCAAACTCTCCGAGCAAGTCGACCAGGATTCCTCGATGGACATCTGAATCAAAGCAAAATTATAAAAAATGCTCAAAAAGCTAAGAAAATGAAGCACAAAAAACTTCTACAAAGAAACCTAAGGAGCAGAAAGCAGAGAATGCAGGAATAACTTGAGAAAGGATAGCGAAGCTGACCTAAGTTGATTAGAAAAGGTTGGGAGATGATGAAGGCCACAGAAGACAGACGGGAGAATACCTGGGATCAAAGAAAGTGGAAGGAAAAGCCTGAGCTCTCACACGATGAAGAGAAGAAAACCAGAAGAAGAGGAGGAAGATGATTTTGAAAGAGGTAACGACTCAGGGGAAGGAAATAAGTTAAATAGCTCTAAGGATTCTTGGCGGTTATGATTGCGAATCCCCTTCGATCGACCTATGGCCGATGCGTGCCCCCTCTGTCATGGTAGAGACCAACAGTGGATAGGCCCATAATGATGCCATACCCTAGATAGAGTTTTGACGCAGAGCTCCAAAGGCATCTCTTTGAGTCGCCTTAAATTTATAAAGCTTCAATGGGGGTGCAGAAGCACAAAGAAATGCCTCGCCCTAGCAAGCATAGGAAATGAAAAGAAACTTTGGCAGTCACACTCAGTACTTTCTTTCAAACTCGAGAGTAGGAAAACTAGTGTTGGGGATAAACCCACTCCTACCGAAGTTCGACTGGATGCTTGATCTCGGAAGGATCCCGCCCAGCAGTATCCTCAATGGTTAAACCTTGGGCCTCCTCCAGCAGTCACACTCCTCCCGAACTTCTTCTTCAGCTAGACTTCTCCCCCAGTCGGACTCCTTCAATGGTCGAACTCCTAGATTTCTTCTTCAATCTGACTCTTCTAATAGTCGAACTCCTTTCGAACTTCTCCTTCAGTTAGACTCCTCCAATAGTTGGACTCCTTCTGGGCTTCTCCTTTAATTGGACTCCTCCAATGGTCAAACTCCTTCTAGACTTCTCCTTCAGCTGGACTCCTCCAGCAGTTGAACTCCTTCCAAACTTCTCCTTCAGTCAGACTCCTCCCCCAACCGGACTCCTCCAGTAGTTGAACTCCTCCCAAACTTCACCTTCAGCCAAACTCCCCCCAGCCAGACTCCTCCAGCAGTTGAACTCCTCTCGAACTTTTCCTTCAGCCAGGACTCCTCCCCCAGCTGGACTCCTCCTACGTTGAACTCCTTCCGAACTTCTCCTTCAGCTAGACTCCTCTAACAGTCGAATTCCTCCCAAACTTCCTTCAGCCAGACTCCTCCAATAGTTGAACTCCTTTCGAGCTTCTTCTTCAGTTGAACTCCTCCAACGGTCAAACTTCTTCCAGACTTCTCCTTCAGCCAGACTCCTTCAATAATTGAACTTCTTCTGAACTTTTCCTTCAGCCAAACTCCTCCCCAGTTGGACTCCTCCAATAGTTGAACTCCTTCCAAACTTCTCCTTCAGCTAGACTCCTCCCTCAGCTAGACTCCTCCCTCAGCCAGACTCCTCCAATAGTTCAACTCCTTCCGAACTTCTCCTTCAGCCAGACTTCTTCAATAGTTGAACTCCTCTCAGACTTCTTCTTCAGTGAGACTCCTCCAACAATCAAACTCTTCCTAGATTTTTTCTTCAAACGGACTCCTCCAAACAGCTAAACTCTCTTTGAACTCCATCCAGCAGCCCCAGAGGACCTCGGCACCCATCCTCGACATAGCCAAAAGAATCATCAATCTCTCCCTTTTGAGCTTTGACCGTTGGATCCCGACAGACTCGCACATCATGACAATAGATACTATCCCCCATAACAAACTCCACATGGCCCTAAACGACCCACTACTAGATGGTTACGATTGTCACTATCAGTTTATTATAGGCTCCGTCCATATAAGAGATCCTCTAGATATGCTTTCTCCCTGAAGCTCTCCTTCTCTTCCTCAAAACTCTACTAGAATCTCTCTACGTATTTTATTTTTGTTGGCCAAAAGTGCTGACTTGATCGTTGGAGGGTCTTGCCGGAGCCACCACCCCAGACTCTGGATGAGACTTATTTTGCTGCTTTCGATAGCGACCTCGTCCTCTCCAAATCTAGCTTCGACTCCGGTGATGGCTAGATTTAGCACCAACAAAAGTTATTTTGGCATTTTTCATCATAAATTCTATTATCTTCTAATGAACTCTTGTACTATGATGAAGTCCTTAGGAGTATCTAGATTCCACAAAGAAGGATTTATCATTTAGTCCTAAAATTATTCATGATCAAAAAATATGTTGTTACTTAGGACGATAATGTTTATCGAGTATTGGTCATTGTATGCCATATAGGTTGGTTGTCCTCGTAACTAAGAAGTGTTGAGACACTGGTATGGCATGCAAGTGAGATGTATGGGTATATTTGCACTAAATGTGACTAACACCAGAGCTTTTTTGCTATCAAGATTTGCTCTAATGGAATATGGGTATAACTGTCCCTTCGATCTGAGATCACCATGGTGACTTTCAAGCAACTCACTATGCTTTGGTGCTACACTATCTAACGTTTTAATTCAATTGATGGAAGGTTTCTGGGCATAGTTATCTACTTGAGGAGTCGATGCGTGTATCAAGATGGATTTGACTGCTCCTAGTTTTAGGAGCTGTGTTCAATAGTATTTTAATTTAGCAAAGCCTTGGCTAGGGTAGTCCTTGTGAGGGGTCATAGGACTAATTACTTTGAGATATGATTTAGATGTATCTTCTAGGGTTGACAGTCAAATCCTAAAGTCATCTTGTGCACAAAGGTCAAAGGGATGAATTATACAATAACCATAATCATGTAGGTTCTAAATATTACGATTGAAACTATTCGACCTATCTGGATGTCGGGTATCATTCCTAGATGGTCACTTTGATTAGTACAGAAATTGGTTTCTATGCTACCGGCTTAGGTTCGGACCTATGGAGTCACACACATTAGAGGTTTCTACCTGATCTGATGGCTGGTGAAGAGTTCCACTCGATTGAAACTCTATGATCAAGAGTCCCACTAGACTAGGACTCTTCGATCGGGAGTCCTATTGGGTTAGGACACTGAGTCTCAATGTCTAGGAGTCTGTGGTCAAGAGTCCCACTAAACTAGGACTCTTTGACCAAGAGTCCTACTGCTCTAGGACTCTGAGTCCTACTTATCTGGAACTTTGTGATTGAGGGTTATGACTCTACAATCATGAGTTCCACTTATTTCGGATACTAGGATCAAGAGTTCCATTGGTTTGGGACTCTTCGATCAAGAATTTCATTTTGATGGGACTCTATTGTCTGGAGACCCATTGAATTTGGACTCTAAATTTATGAGAGATTTTATTAATAATTTAATCACTAATTAATATAATTTGATTGAGTAATTATTTTTGGATTGAGTCCAATTGAATTAGATTTAGTTGGATTTGACTTGATTAGGTTATGAGATGACCTAATCGCCGAGGAAGTATGATCCCTGATTTGATTCGAAGTTGGGCTTAATTAATTTTTGATTTGATTAGAATTTAACTAAGCCTAATTGAGACTAAATTAGTTGGATTTAGTTTGATCTAATTCATCCTAACCAATTTGGATTGGGTTGGTTCAATTGGATGAGAGGTTTTAAGATTGGTTTGACCTAGTCTTGACATGTGCCACATCATCCTTGTTTGCATCATTCTATTCTCCATGAGAAAAGGTTTCTCCTGAATATTTTTCCATGCAATGAGGGCTCACACCCATCCTTTCCATGTCCTAGAGAGATAAGGTACGATTAGTTGCCATTCAAATTCAAATAGAGTTTGAATTTGTATGAAACAACTCCCTTATCTTACCTTTTCTCCACGCCACCTTGACTTGTACACCCTCTATAAAATTCCTGAAATTTTTTCTAGGTGTAAGTTTTTTTGAGACTCCTCTTCTCTGGCACATGAGCCCTTCGATAGCCTTAGAAAATAAGAATAAAATTTGAGAAGAAAAATTGAGCAAAAAAAATTGACGCTAGGGTTTGAGTGTTGTGCAGCCCTAGTTCATGATCTACGGTTCCTATTTTGATTTTGTAAGATCTGAGTGTCAGATCTTTACGAGATTTTGTGGAGTATTTCTTCATCCTCTCTTCTACCCGTACTACTAATTCATAGCATCCAAAGTTATGATGGAGGGAGATAAAAATTGTTCGATCAGATCTAGCAGTCAGGAGCATTCTTCATCGAGCTAGCACTTGGGAGGAGCTAATCAGGACCAGGAGCCTCATGTGGATGATCCATAGAGGCCAGACATTTGTGTGGCTGCATCATGACCAATGGACCTCCTAGACGATGATCAGATCATAGAGATTGGCTATCCGTGTAAAATATTATGTTCTGAACACGTAGATATAGTAAACTGTTTACTGCATAGTTTTCCTTTTTAGATCTATATAAATGCATGCATATTATGTTTAGATCCTTTTATATAGGATTTATTAATCTAATATGATCAATAATTAATTAATTTAATTAATTAATTTTTGCTATAATTTTTGCTATTTTCAAAAAGGATTTTGAAAGTAGCACTTTAAACCCTGCACTGTTCCCTTCAAATGGTATCAGAGCTTTAGTTTGCTAAACATAATATGCTTGCATGTTTAGATTGATAATTTAAATTTAATTTAAATATTAATCTAATAATCTAATTAATTAAATTTAAAAATTAAAATCAAAATCGCACAGACTGAAGGTTGTCCTGGTATGTTGTTTATATAAATCGTTAATCATAAAACCTTAGATTTGATCTATTATTTTTATGATCTGATTAAATTAGGCTTTAACCTGATTTATGATCATGAATGCATGTTTAGATAGGATCTAAAGTTTGATTCATGATTTAGTATTATGTAGTGTACATAGTTTCAGATTAGACCCTAAGCTAGTGTTGTTTGTGAATTGAGCCGATTCAATTTTAAAGTGAGTCGACTCAATTGGTGAATAATACTAAGTTGTAAAAAACCTTTCAAAATTTTGAAAAATATTTTTGAAATGTCAAATCCTATCCCTTAGCCCATAAACTTAATTAAAATGAAGTGAAATGAATTAGGGTCTAGAATTATGAATTAAAGATCCTAAGTCATTAATCATAAAATGTTGGTTATTGGGTTAGTTGAATTAGATCCATTAATTGGGTTAGACCTAAGGTTAGTTAAAGAAAGGACTAAATTAGATTAATTGATCATATCTAATTAAATATTAATTTAGATTAGGTCAAAGACTCTATAGACTTAATTACAAAAGTTATAGTTGGTCAAGTCCATGCCTTTAACGAGGATCAAATGAACTTGATTCATGGCTACACGGTCGAACCCATAATTACTAGGTTGGTCAAATTGAAACTAATAAATCAGATGGTGTCTAAGGTAATCTGATAGTTTCACCAGTGATTTTTGATTAAGAGCTACTCGCACTGATTCGATCTTTGACAAGTTAATGGCATATCCCTTCCACTAATCTCACTTACCTAGCCATCCTGGTGAGTTAGATTTTGATTGGATCACTTGATAATTTGGGCTCACCCATGTCAATTAGGTAAATCGGTCTGACTAATTTAGGTGCTCTTAATGCTAGCTTAGATTAGATCCTTTTTTATTTGACTTGGTGAAGTCAGTGAGAGGATCAAAATTGACTCGCTGTATTTCTTCCTTTTCCTAAATATGTTAACTAAATACTCTAAAATTATTAGATCCTTAAAAATAAAATAGTTATATAGATAACTAAATCATAGCCTTCTATTAAGTTGAGTGATAATGGCTTCATTAATTTAATAATCACTGGAGGCCAAAAGGCCTGGTGCTTACTAATTAATTAAATTATCATTCATAAAATGATGATTTTGTTAAGTCTTTCTCATGGTGGTTAGGTTGGCCGACCAAAGTCGGGCCTGATCATTTATTGGTTAGATAAGACCAAATGTAGTCATGTTAATGGTTGGGCCTAACTAGACTTTTTCAATGGAGGCCAATGCCTACTGATTAGATCTTCAAGACAAAATTGATGTTACTAGAAATTATTGAGAGAAATAATTAATTTTGAACCTATCCATAGGTGCACATGGATTGACCAACCAAAATTAGGCTCATGTGTAGTTTGTGTGGATTCTAGTACCAATTAAGGAATTAAAGTAATTCCTCGAATTAAAGGTAAAGGCTACTATTGGAGATAAATCCCGCTCCAACCGAAGTCTAGCTCGACGCCCAGCCTAATGCAACCAGTAGCCGCAGAAGAGCTTCGGCAGATGGGCTTCAGCCAAACTCCCAGCGCCCGAGCTTCTTCTAGCCGGCCGAACTAGTTAACTGCCGAGCTTCTTCCAGACTCCCAGCGTCAAGACTGAACCCCTCTAGCCGGCCGAACTACTTAGCAGCTGAGCTCCTGAAACCCCAGCATCCAAGCTCCTTCGAACCCGTTCAGCTGGCCAAACTGCTTAGCGACCGAGCTCCTTGGACTCCAAGCGGCCGGGCTTTAACAGAATCCCCCAGCGCCCGAACTCCTCAGCGGTCGCCCCCTCGGCCGAACTCCCTAAGCGGTCGCCCCTCGGTCGAACTCCTCAGCGGTCGCCCCCTCGGCCGAACTCCTCAAGCAGTCGTCGCTCGATCGAACTCCTTAGCGGTCGCCCTCGTCGAACTTTGGCCGATCGAGCTCCTACCGAACTCTCAAGCGTCCAAGCCTCAGTCGAAGTCCAACATCCGACCAAACTCTCCAACGGCCGAGCTTCGGATTCCCCTCGGCCGAACTCTTCAGCGGATGAGCCTTCGCTGCATACCTCCACCTATGGGAGCCAAACTCCCTCCAATCTTCCTCTTCAGGAGCCCGAACTCCTTTGAAATGGGCACACGATGAAGGCCTTCAACCCTTCTGCAGCCATCACCATCAGTCTACCGCAAGCTCTGCAGCTATCACCATCAGTCCGCCATGGGCGATAGCGACCCACTGTCAGGCGGTGATGGCTATCACCATCAATCCGCCGCACACGGCACCATCTCGTGAGACTGACTCCGTCGAACCTCGAGCGGCCCGCCAGCACGCGGCTGCAGTTGTCACCATCAAGCTCCGCTATAAAAAGGACCCTTCCGATAAGCTAAGGCTAAGCTCTCTGACCTCTAATTTCTCTGTAATCTTCAAGCTCTCCTCCTCTTCTCTAAGCTCTGGAACTCATTTCGAGCACTCCATTCCTGTTGGCCAGAGCTGACTTGAGCGTCGGAGCGTCCTGCCAGAGCCACCCCCCACCAGCTTCGGATGGGACTTTATTTTGCAGGTCCCCGATGGCGACCTCAACGGCCTCGACATCAGCGACCTTCGACGATGATCAGTTTCTGCACCAACAGAATGGCGCTAGAGGAAGGGCACTCGAACCTCCGAGGTTCCCTTGTTCCTAAAGGAGTGCTCGGCGACTCTTCTTTTCCCTCTTCGGAGATCTCTCCTTTCTCTCCCAAAGAGAAAATGCCCCCAGGAGAGCTTCGATGCGGGGATCGGCGTCCTACGCGCCAGGTATGCCTGCTCCCATTGCAGCCCCGGTAGCCCAGGCTCCACCCGAAGCCACCACAGATGTAGAGCAGTTCAACCTATCGGATGGGTTTGCGGCCCACCGAGGTGATACAGGTCGTGCGACAACCTTCGGTGGAGACTATGCCAGAAAAATGTGAGGAACCGACCTTAAAGAAGAGCATTTGGGCATGCCAATTGCCCTTAGGAGAGAAACGAAGAGTGGAAGTTCTTCCGCAGAAGCGGAATGAAGTTCGGTGCGAGGAAGGTTCCACGGGAAAGCGGAATGGGATTTACCACGAGCAGGAAAGCGGAATGAAGTTCGGCGGCAGCAAGGCCGAACTTCCCCTAAAATCTCATCATCGGAATGAAGTTCGGCACAAGTGAGGCTGAACTTCCACTCGGGTATGACACCAAGGGAGCCACCTACGAAGAAGTCATAGGAGGAGGAATGAAGCTCGGGCAAGCGACGCCGAGCTCTTCCTCGAACTCGTCATCAAGGAAGTTCTCCCCCAGGTTTCGAAAGGAGAGGGAATGAAGTTTGGCCGCACTCACGACCTCCCAGCGCAAGCAAGGCCGTACTCCCCCTTGAGCCCATCATCGAGGAAGCCCCGACAAAGGAGTATGAAGTCCTCCCACAGAAGTTCTTCCGCAGAAGCGGAATGAAGTTCGACGTGAGAAAGGTTTCGTGGGAAAGCGGAATGGAGTTTACCACGAGCAGGAAAGTGGAATGAAGTTCGACGGTAGCAATGCCGAACTTCCCCTGAAATCTCATCATCGGAATGAAGTTCGGCGCAAGTGAGGCCGAACTTCCGCTCGAGTATGACACCAAGGAAACCACTACAAATTCACAGGAGTTGGAGTGAATTTCGGGCAAACAAAGTCGAGCTCCCACTCGAGCTCGTCGTCAAGGAAGTCCGGACAAAAGCAACAGAGGAAGTTCTCCCGCGGAGGGTTTCGTGGGAAAATGGAATGAAGTTCGGTGCAAGTGAGGCCGAACTTCACCTCGAAGCCCGTCATCAAGGAAGGGGCATTATTCCTCCCACGGAGGCTTTCGTGGGAAGGCGGAATGAAGTTCCCATAAGTGAGGCGGAACTCCAGCCCGATTATGTCGCCAAGGAAGCCCCCAACAAAGATTTCACATAAGGTGAGACGAAGTTCGGCCGAGCTCACAACCGCCCCAGGGGAAGCAAGGACTCCCTCTCGAGTATGACTCCAAGGAAGCTCCGACAATTGGGCATAAAGTTCTCCCACAGGTTTTACAACCCCTAACTCCTTGAGCTCGCCACCAAGGAGGCCCCGACAAAAGGACGTGAAGAAGCCCTCCCGAAAGGTTCCGCAACTACGTCCCGCTCTTCTAACTCAAATTCTCAGCGAAGTTAAAAGAGCCAGCTGCCAAGACCAGAAGGATTACGGTCTCTCCTAAACAAGCTCGATCGTACTGCGTCTACCATCGTGACCACGGCCACGATGTTGAGAAATGCATCCGACTGCGAGATGAAATTGAGGAGCTCGTCAGGAAGGAGCGGCTGAAGAAAGTCGGCTAAGGGCGCTGTCGTAACCAAAAACTCCTGGGTCGACCACCTCAAAGCATCATCAACGTTACCCTAGGGAGGAGCTTGGTACATCGGTAGTTCGTCGGCTCCCAGTGACAAAGCCAAGAGCTTGCTCTAAATCGAGAAGGCCAGCATGGGATAGAGGAGGTCGTCTGGATGGGACTTACTGCCCGAGGGAGGGAGCTCCGAGGAACAACGCCCTGACGATCCCTCAAAAGGGGATGTGCTGCCCGTAACTTTCCTTCGGTAAAATTCTTCCCTTCCAATAATGTTATTCCCTGGCGCAGAAACTACGGTAACAGGGGATGAAGCAGTCAAATAGTTGCCATATTAGGAACTGACGGGGGACCTCATGCTAATAGGGGCCGATCGGAAGCCTTAGAAGCTCGACCGTAGGAGATAAGATCTCCCCTGAGCGCGCACTTCGACCTCGATTGCAGGAGATAAGATCTCCCCCGAGGGAAGCTCGACTGCAGGAGATAAGATCTCCCTCGAGCGCGCACTTCGACCTCGGCTGCAGGAGATAAGATCTCCCTGAGGGAAGCTCGGCTGCAGGAGATAAGATCTCCCCCGAGGAAAGCTCAGCTGTAGGAGATAAGATCTCCTCGGAGCGCACACTTCGACCTCGCTGCCGGAGATAAGATCTCCCCCAAGGGAAGCTCGACCAAGGAGAAGATCTCCCCGACTCGATAGGAGATAAGATCTTCCCCGAGCGCGCACTTCGACCTCGGCTGCAGGAGATAAGATCTCCCCCGAGGAAAGCTCGACTGCAGGAGATAAAATCTCCCCGAGCATGCACTTCGACCTCGACTGCAGGAGATAAGATCTCCCCCGAGGGAGCTCGGCCGCAGGAGATAAGATCTCCCCCGAGGAAAGCTCGGCTGCAGGAGATAAGATCTCGAGCGCGCACTTCGACCTTGACTGCCCCCCCAAGGGAAGCTCGACCGTAGGAGAAAGATCTCCCCCGAGCGCACACTTCGACCTCGGCTGCAGGAGATAAGATCTCCCCCGAGAAAGCTCGCTGCAGGAGATTAAGATCTCCCCCGAGTGCGTACTTCGACCTCGCTTGTAGGAGATAAGATCTCCCCCGAGTGCGCACTTCGACTCGGCTTGCAGGAGATAAGATCTCCCCCGAGAAAGCTCGGCTGACAGGAGATAAGATCTCCCCCGAGGAAAGCTCGACTGTAGGAGATAAGATCTCCCCCGAGGAAAGCTCGGCCGCAGGAGATAAGATCTCCCCTGAGCGTGCACTTCGACCTCGATTGCTCGAGATAAGATCTATCCCAAGCGTTCGTGGACAACTTCGACTATGGATCAGATCTCCCCCGAGGGACTGGGCCAACTTCGGCAGTAGGAGATGAGGTCTCCCCCGAGCGCCCGCATCAACCTCGACCGGAGCACCTGAGTAACCTAGAATAGAGGTAAGGCCCATGATGACCTCGGCCTTCAACATCAACCTCGGCTAGAGAAAGTTATCATGTCAACCTCGGATGGGGAGCTTCAACATCGACCTTGGCTAGAGAAAGCAACCGTGTCGGCCTCGGATGGAAATGGGATCTTCGTCGGGCTCCAACCTCGATATCAACTTCAGCTGGAGGCGAGATCCCCCCGAGCTTCGACTTAGACCTGCACAGAGCTCAGAGGAAGACTTCGACAGTCGCCTTTCCTGCACTCCCTTCCTTCGATTTTTGAACTCGAGAGTAGGGGGGCTAATGTTGGAGATAAATTTCGCTCCAACCGAAGTCTAGCTCGACGCCCAGCCTAATGCAACCAGTAGCCGCAGAAGAGCTTCGACAGATGGGCTTCAGCCGAACTCCCAGCGCCCAAGCTTCTTCTAGCCGGTCGAACTAGTTAACTGTCGAGCTTCTTCCAGACTTCCAGCATCAAGACCGAACCCCTCCAGCCGGCCGAACTACTTAGCGACCGAGCTCCTGAAACCCCAGCATCCGAGCTCCTTCGAACCCGTTCAGCTGGCCGAACTGCTTAGCGACCGAGCTCCTTGGACTCCAAGCGATCGGGCTTTAATGGAATCCCCCAGCGCCCAAACTCCTCAGCGGTCGCCCCCTCGGCCGAACTCCCTAAGCAGTCGCCCCTCGGTCGAATTCCTCAGCAGTCGCCCCCTCGGTCGAACTCCTCAAGCAGTCGTCGCTCGACCGAACTCCTCAGCGGTCGCCCTCATCGAACTTTGGCTGACCGAGCTCCTACCGAACTCTCAAGCGTCCAAGCCTCAGCCGAAGTCCAACATCTGGCCAAACTCTCCAACGACCAAGCTTCGGATTCCCCTCGGCCGAACTCTTCAGCGGACGAGTCTTAGCTGTATACCTCCGCCTATGGGAGCCAAACTCCCTCCAATCTTCCTCTTCAGGAGCCTGAACTCCTCCGAAATGGGCACACGACGAAGGCCTTCAACCCTTCTGCAGCCATCACCATCAGTCTGCCGCAAGCTTTGCAGCTATCACCATCAGTCCGCCATGGGCGATAGCGACCTACTGTCAGGCGGCGATGGCTATCACCATCAATCCGCCGCACACGGCACCATCCCATGAGACTGACTCCGTCAAACCTCGAGCGGCCCGCCAGCATGCGGCTGCAGTTGTCACCATCAAGCTCTGCTATAAAAAGGACCCTTTCGATATGCTAAGGCTAAGCTCTCTGACCTCTAATCTCTCTCTGATCTCCAAGCTCTCCTCTTCTCTAAGCTCTGGAACTCATTCTGAGCACTCCATTCCTGTTGGCCAGAGTTGACTTGAGCGTCGGAGGGTCCTGCCGGAGCCACCCCCTACCGACTCTGGATGGGACTTTATTTTGCAGATCTCCGACGGCGATCTCAGCGGCCTCGACTTCAGCGACCTCCGACGATGACCAGTTTCTGCACCAACAGCTACCAATTTGAATAAAATAGTGGAAGAATCTTTAGACTAAAGTCCAAGTCTTTAGGATAATTAATTCATATACTTATTAGGTTTGGTTTTTCTTTTTGTGTAGAAATGACTACTAACATATCGCTCCGATCATTGCTAGACAATGATAAATTAATGGAATCCAACTACGATAGCTGGTATCGTAAGTTAAAAATCATCCTGGAGCATGAGCAAATCTTTTATGTCGTAACAGATCCAGCACCAGATGAGCCAGCTCTGAACACTAGAGGAACGATCTGAGATACTTATTAGAAGTGGCTCAATGACTGCACCACCATTCGGTGTATAATGCTGGCAGCAATGAACAACGAGTTCAGCTGCAAGTTCAAAAACGCCTAGCCATAGGAGATGCTTCAAATGTTGAACGACTTCTTTGGCGCGCCTGACATCATTGAAAGGCACAAAACAAGTTGTGCCATTTTCAATGCTTGCATGAGAGAGAGGGCCTAAGTCATTGATCATGTATTGTATATGATCGAGATGATTGAGCATCTTAACAAGCTAGGCTTTTCCCTACACGAGCAGCTCGATAAGGATGCGATCCTAAATTCCTTGTCCAAGTCCTTCCTCTCCTTTCTTACTCATTTTAGAATGACAAAGCCTGCAGTTAACTACCACAACTTGTTGGGATTGCTGTAGAACTTTGAGAAGGATCACCAACTCCATAAGAAGATGGTGAATGTAGTGGGAGGGTCTTCTTCTGATCGGCGAACCTTTAAGAAAAGAAAGAAGAACAAGAAGGTGCAGCCAAACGTCGGGATGATCGCATAGGGTTAGACCAAGAAGCGCAAGCCCGACCAAAGCCAAGCAGAGTGATTCTTCTGCACAAAATAGGGGCATTGGAAGAGGAACTATCCTCTATACATTGCCTCCCTAAACCTGAATAGGTCAAGGAGGAAGCAAGTGGTTGCTGGGCAAGGTAATTTTATGATAACACCTTAACAATTTTTTCTTATTTGATTCTACTATCTGGGTATTAGATACTAGAGGTCCTTATCATATTTGTAATTCTATGCAAGGCTTGTAGGTCAGTAGGAGATTTGATCAAGGTGAGAAGTTCCTGAATGTTGGATCTGAAAGACAAGTTTTAAATCTAGCTTTAGGAATCATGAATCCTGTAATCAATTCAAATAAAGTTTTCTTAATGAATGTTATTTTTATTCAACTTTTTTATTAAACGTCATTTCTATAGTCCTTTTGGCCATGAATGATTTTGAAATATCAATAAAAAAAATTATAATGCCACTTTGAATGGTATTACAATTTTTATTGGAAAATTGAATAACAGAATTTATTTACTTTCTATGCTTGTTAACATGGTTCAATCCTCTGGTAAATGTTCTAGAATTAATGATGTGTCTGAAGTCTACCTTTGACACTGTAGGCTATGTCATATTAACAAGAATAGAATTAATAGGTTAGCTCAAGAAGAAATTCTTGAGGTTAGTGGTTGTGAATCACTTCCAACCTATGAATCCTATCTTCTTGGTAAGATGATCAAGTCATCTTTTACTGAAAAAGGTGAATGAGCCACTGAACTCCTGAGTCTAGTATATTCAGATGTATGTGGACCCATGAGCTTAAGTGCTAGAGGTGGATACTTTTACTTCATAACCTTCACAGACAACCAATCTAGATATGGGTATGTCTATTTAAGAAAGCATAAGTCAGAGTCATTTGAAATATTCAAACTATTCTGAAATGAAGTAGAGAAGCAAACTGGGAAGAGTATTAAAACTTTTCATTCTGATTGAGAGGATGAGTATCTTACCAATGAGTTTTTAACATATCTTGGAGAGAAAGAAATTCTCTCTCAATGAATCCCTCCTGAAACACCATAATATAATGGTGTGTCTAAAAGGAGAAATCGGACCATGTTGGACATGGTTCGATCCATGATGGGGTTTGCTAGTTTGTCGATCTCCCTATGGGGATATACGCTCAAGTCAGCATGTTACATTCTAAATAAGATTTCGAGTAAATCTATTAATAATACACCATATGAGATATGGACATGGTATAAGCTAGTGCTCTGACACTAGGATTTGGGGGTGTTCGGCTTATGTCAAACATTTGATGATAGACAAGCTTGGACCTAGATCTGATAAGTGTAGTTTTGTAGGTTATCCAAAAGAAACCAAAGGATATTACTTCTACCTTATTGATAAGTAAAAAATGTTTGTCAGCCTTAAGATAGTTTTTTTAGAAAAGAAGTTCCTTGGTGAAGGAACTAATGCCTCTAAGGGCGAACTTGATGAAGTACGGTAGGTGAAAGAACAAACACAAGTTGTTGAATCTGAGCTAGATCTGATTAGATCAGACCCAGAATCCATTATAGATGCACCCTTAAGGCGATCTAGTAGAGTACCATGTTAACCAAATAGATACTATGATTTCTTGGTCTGGGATGGGAATCCTATTGAATGCGATGAGAACAATCAGGACCCGATCACCTATATGAATGCAATGCAGAGATCCAACTCTAAAAAATGACTTGAGGCCATGAAATCCAAAATAGACTCCATGAAGGTAAACAATATATGGACATTGGTTGACTCATCCGAAGGGCTAAAATCCATAGGGTGTAAGTGGATTTTCAAAAGAAAATGGGATGCAGACGGAAAGGTGGAGACCTGTAAAGCCCGTTTGGTTGCCATGGAGTATCATCAACATTATGGTATTGACTATAATGAGACGTTCTCTCTTATGGCAATGCTCAAATCTATTCAGATTATGCTCGCCATTGCATGATAGAATTGCAATGAAGAAAGCTTCTAATGAGAGTAATGAAGAGTTAATGTAAGTAAGATCAATTGTAGAATTAGGTTAGAGGATCATGTGGAACATCCGTTATGTTAGCAGGACCTTATAGATGTATAATGTTAGATATATGTGCCCTAGAAGCCAGAATTGGCTGACACTTGTAATACACTTCTAGGGGCAAAATTATAATTTTGACTAAAATCAATAAAATGGGTTATTTTCTATCACATATGTGTATTTAGTGTCTGTGATACATCCTTTGAGTTAATGGTAATGATAATTCATATTTTCAAGAGTTGAAAATTTAAGACATGAATAATCATTATTAACTCATAAAATGCTCCCGACCATAGGATCATCACGAGGATGGTGATTGATCCGGAAGGTTGGTGTACAATCGCTTCTCTTTAGTAGATGAGTCTTGAGTCTACGGTGTGGAGACACCGGAGCGAGAGTACAGGTACTCGTTAGAGAACGAGGGCACTGAGCGTGACCACCTCGAGTAGTCATTAGGGAGTCTACCTTCTCGTCAATGACTGACTCGATGCTGCAGTAGTGTGTCTGGTTCTTTGACCTGAGGTGCATCGGCAGTTCACCTTGAGGGTGTTATAGTTTGACTACACCATTACTCGGTCTCCTAGCCATATGGAACCTGAGGTGTATGTTGGCTATAGCATGTTCATTGTAGGAACTGGATTGGCATCAAGATGGAATCTATCTACCTCGGTGGTAGAGGAGCAGCCCTATGATGAATCATGAGAATCAAGTCCAGAAGTCCATGGCCATGGCAGAGTGAAATAATAGAAAGAGTTTCTATTTAGATTTTCACATTGGACTCGAATCGAATGATTACATCATATGACAGAGACTAGGGTTTGACGAGTTCACCTTAACCCTAATCTGATCGGGGCTCAAGATAGAAGAACTTAATCACACAGGTAGCTGCACCAAGAGGTTCGCATTCAGCTCTGATGGGTTGCCACCATATACTGCTAGGTGTCACTGGTGGATTTTGGGAGCAATTAGAATGATTTAGATGATCGATCATTCTAGCTGTTCGAATCAGAAGAGTTCTGATCCATCGAAAGGAGTTTCGATGATGTCGATGATAGAGATCATGACATATCCCATTACCATACAGAACTGAACCTAACTGGGTCACACAAACAAGGGTTTGAATCTGGTGATCATCAATTGAACTGATCTAGTTCAATTGATCTGAATGAGATTCAATTAGGTTCAAGGAAAATCGTGCTAGCACTCGATTGAACCTAACGTTCTTCTTTTGCTATCATAAATAAGTTGTCCTGTCTGAGCCAAAGGAGTTTGTGCTCAATCAGAGGCCTTCATATGGTCTGACTGGAGGTTGTCCAAGTCAGAAAAGGTTGTCTTATTTTGTAAGACATTACCTGCCATTTTTGGTCACCTGCCATTTCTTGTTCTTTGACTTTGGTCAAAAGTCTACCTTTGACTGGTCAAATGTTGACCATTGACACTTTGACTTTTGACCACATGTCATGCACCTATTGGAGAGCTGGTGGGGGCCTGTCCCCCTGCCAGAACCTGGCAAGGAGAAGGGCGCACGCCACCCTAGGCGTGTGCGTGTGCCCAAGTTGGAGGCGCCTAGGAGTCCTTGTTGGACAAGGACTCCATCTCCTTTTTGGATTCCAATTAGAGTTCTTCTAAGAACCAACTTTGACTGGTCTTAGGCACCCTCTAAGGAGGAATCCAGGGGACTCTATTCCCACCAATCAGATTTAGATCTGATTTCACAAAGGGTTGTGATTGGTTGGGAAGAAGAGGAGTTGGATCACAGCTTAGTCTATAAATAAGACCCTGCGCCCAACTCAGATTATGAGATGAGAATTGAAGATCATAATTTCCCATGCCCCAAGGCTGCCTCTCCCCTCCTTCCTCCATGCCAAACCTCTTCTCCCTCTTGCTCTCCACGTCCAAAAGGAGTTTTGGACCTTGGTTGGTGCGATTCCAGATCAAAGAAAGGCGATCAAAAGCTAAGAAGGCTGCGCTGCTGCAAAGGACGACTGCTGATCTTCAAAAGGAGTTTTGAAGATCCTCCAGATCAGATCCAGATCTAATTTTTGGAGGCATGATAGAGAAGAAGAGGATCTCCAGATCCAACCCGAGTGGATACCGGTAGAGGCCAGGCGCTTGCGTGGCTAGATCCAGAACCTTCCGCTGCAAACAGGATCATCAACAGGGTAATAGGATTACCCAAATCAGGTAAATTAAATTTGATTTAATTTATCTTATTTTATTTTATTTATTAAAATAATAAGAATCAGATCTAAAATATATCAAGATCTGATTAGGATCAAGAGAAAAAATTTTTGAAATATATCTCTTGATCTGATCAGATCTGAACGAACCTGGACCGGGAAAATCAGGATTTCCCTTCAACTGGTATCAGAGCCATGGTTCTAAAATTGTTTAGATCTGATTTTAAATTTATTTTAATTAGAAAAAAATAATTGATTTCAGATGTCACATGAGATGTGATCAGATCTGAAATCAGAAAAAATTAAAATTAAATGATTTGGATCTAAGATTAGAAGAATATGCATGACTAGTTCTAGAAATAGAATAGTTCTATAGAATAGTCTTGCATGTTTTTGATTTAATCTGATTAAATCATATTTTAGATCTTTTTATTTACTATTTTTTGATATTATAAGTGTTATAATAACATCTAAAAAATAGCAAATAAAAATTATTTAATTTTAAATATCATATGAGATATGATTGATGCATGTCTAGACTAGTTGTAGAATAGTTCTACATAATTGTCTAGATTAGAATTTATTTTGATTAGATCAATTTAAATCTAATTTTTTAGATTATTATGAGATAATTTAGATCTGAAAAATATGCATGATTCGATACATGAGATGTATGCAAAATATGCCATGATTAGATCTAATTTGTATATGAGATATATGATATAGATCTATAAACTGTTTTGTAGTATTGCAATGTTCCTGATTAAGGCGTTCCTCTTGGCCGTCCGGTCATAAGAATGAAGAAGGGTTTAAAGGCCCTCTCTTCCCATTCGATGGGGTGTTCTTATGATGTGTAGGGGTGCTGCGTGTTCGTCCTTAATCAGAAACCCAAAACTTACTTTCTGCAAAACCCTAGATCCTGAAACCCTAGGATTTATTGTGCATATTTTGTTTATGAACCCTACTTAATTAAGAATTAAGATTTATGGAATATTAATTAGGTCTAAAATTGAGAATTTCAGATCTAAGACATATTCATAATACTGGGTTCGGGCTTGGGTAGCTCAATTAGGTCTAAGCGGTTGATCAAACCGAATCAAGAGTTGGTTAGATGGGATCAACAATGCTTAAATTGACCAGCCTAATAGGATTAAGTCTGGGTCAAGATCGAGTCACGATCAAGCAAGACCTAATTAGGCTCAGAGGTTAGAGTCTGGATTGTAGGCTAACCCAATTGGTTCTGACTCAACAATTTGGTGTCTAAGGTAAGTTTGGCACATACGACCGACTGGTTTTTAATTGGAAGCTACTCGACCTGAATGCGTTCTTGTACGAGTTAATGGCATATTCCTTCCACCGGTCTCACTTACCTGGCCATATCTGTTGACACAGTTCTGATCTGAGGTGGTCAATAATCCGAGCTAACCCATGCCACTAGGTTAGTCATAATTGTTATGACTAAGCCAAGTCTAGTTTAATGAGACCTGAATCAATTCTCCCTAAGAAAAGATTAAGTCTGAGGTCTTCCACCATTGTAGATGTGCGGGCCCTTCCCGGGGTTGATTGTTCTCGGCTGGATACAGTGGCTCAGTTGCACCGGAAAGATGCAACCATGTCTATTAGGCATTGGATGCTATGGGCTGGAGGATGAGTTGGGCTCAATATTTCGGATACGGTGAGAGACTCAATTAGGAACCCAGTCTATGCAAATGGTGGGTCTGACTTAACTAAGGAGTGGATCAATATTTCGGATACGGTGAGATTCATGAATTAGAGACCAAGTTTGGGTGCACCATGATTAGAGAATCATTGAACAAGAGTTGTTCACTCATTGGCTAACCCATCACCAATAACTGTTAGGTGAGGTGATGAGTCAGTTGGTGAGACCGCACCACCCACTAGAAATCATTAATCATGGAGATTTTCGCATCTCTACAGAGGGAGTGTAGGGATCCGAGAAAATAGTGGGAGCTAATTTGTTTAAAAATAAAATTTCCTAAACAAATTGGTCAAGTCAAAATTACAGTATCTAACTAGAATCTTTGACTCTCTACAGGAAAATGTCTGCGTCCAACCCATTGGCACGTATCCTGGACACACATAGACTGACTGGACCCAATTATAAAGATTGGCTCAGGAACTACAAAATTATTTTGGGTTCGAGAAGTTAACCCATGTTTTGGACCAGGACCCTCCCACCTTACCAGCCCGTCCATCCACTGTTGAACAGAGAGCGTCTCTGGAAAAATGGATAGACGAAGATAATAAGGCCAGATATTACATGTTGGGCTCGATGTCTGATGAGCTCCAGCGCCAACATGAAGATATCGGGACTGCTCGCCAAATGTTGGCTCACCTGCAGGAGATGTTTGGTGAACAGAGTCGCGCAGCCAAATATCAAGTCACGAAATGACTTTTTAAGGCTAAGATGCGTGATGGGCAGTCAGTCCAAGATCACTGTCTGACAATGATCAAGGACATGGAAGAGCTTGAGAAGCTCGGTGTGAAGTTAGACTTGGACCTGCAGAACGATATTATTCTGCAATCCTTGACTGATGCATATGGGCAATTCATCATGAATTACCACATGCATAAACTTCAAAATTCCTTGGCCGAATTAATGAATATGCTGGTTACCGCTGAGCTTTCTATGAAAGGTTCTAAAGGCTCAGTTCTTGCTATGGAACGGACTTCTTCCAAAAGAAAGTCTTATGGAAAGAAAAAGAAGTCTGTGAAAAAGCAAAAGGTGGAAGGATCAAAGAAGAAGAAGGCAGAACCGAAGAAAAAGGCCGATGTCAAAGGAAAGTGTTTCCATTGCAACAGCGACGGCCATTGGAAGCGGAACTGCCCTACTTACCTGGCCACCCTGAAGAACAAGAAGGAAGGTCCTTCTGGAGGTATGCTCGTTATTGAGTCTAACCTTACGGTTTCTTCTGCATCCAGTTGGGTGCTTGACTCTGGTTCTAGTGCTCATCTGTGCACTTCTATGCAGGGTCTTGAGGATAGCAGGAGGCTGAGGGATGGAGACATGATCCTACGCATCGGTAATGGAGCAAGAGTTGCTGCAGTAGCCGTGGGAACATACCCTCTGCCATAAAGACTGTTATTATGTGCCTGCAGCTAGCAGGAATTTGATTTCTGTTTCATGCTTAGCACAAGAAGGCTATGTGATTGCCTTCTTTAAGGACCATTGTAACATTCTTTATGAAAGAAATAAAATTGCAAATGGTTTTCTTATTAATGGTCTTTATCAGCTACATATTGATGTACCTATAGAGCAAAACCTGAGATAGTAGGTCATATAGCAGAAGATAGGATCAACAAATTGGAGAAAAATGGGCTATTGAGTCCATTGACTTCCGAGTCATATCCAACTTGTGAATCTTGTCTTCAAGGCAAAATGACTAAACTCCCTTTTGTTGGACATGGGGAGAGGGCCACAGATCTCCTTGCCCTAGTACATACTGATGTGTGCGGCCCATTTGATGTGCCGGCTAGAGGCAATTTTGTCTACTTCATTACCTTTATCGATGATCTGTCTAGGTATGGGTATGTGTATCTTATGAGACACAAGTCTGAAGCTTTTGAAAAGTTCAAAGAATTCAGACATGAAGTAGAAAAACAAACTGGAAAAACCCATTAAGGTTCTTCGATCAGATCGAGGAGGTGAATACCTTAGCCGGAAATTCCTAGACTATCTCAAGGAAAAATGGCATAGTCTCTCAATGGACTCCACCAGGAACACCTCAACTCAACGGGGTTTCAGAATGGAGAAATCGGACTCTATTGGATATGGTTCGATCCATGATGAGCTTCACAGACCTCCCTGATTTTCTTTGGGGACACTCATTGTTAACTTCAATCTTATCTACTGAATAGGGTTCCCTCTAAAACCGTTCCTACCACACCGTATGAGATATGGCACGGTAAGAAACCAAGTCTGAGTCATCTCAGAATTTGGGGTTGTCCGGCTCATGTCAAAAGACAACAAGCGGACAAGTTAGAGTTTAGGTCCTTTAGAGCTCGATTCATAGGATATCCTAAAGAGTCATTAGGATACTATTTCTACATTCCAGAAGACCACAATGTGATTGTGAGTCGACATGCCATCTTTCTTGAAAAATAGTTTATTCAAGATAGCGGCATTGGAAAGCAGATCAAGCTTGATGAGAAAGTCTCACAAGTAGAACGAGCTAAGGACCAAGTTGGAACCAAATCAGGTTGAGCCAATAAGAACACTACCTCCTCCACCTCGTAGATCGGAAAGAGTTTTCCCATCCCCCTGAAAGATACTTAGGTATTATTTCAGAGGAAGTAGAGGAAATGTTCCTCGTAGGTAATGGTGCTCATGGTGATGATCCCAAAACCTACAACGAGGCGATATCAGATATCGACTCCGAGAAATGGCTAGAGGCAATGCAGTCAGAAATTGACTCGATGCACTCAAACCAAGTCTGGACCTTGGTAGATCCACCAGAAGGTATAGTACCTATTGGGTGTAAATGGATCTTCAAGAGAAAGATTGGTGCAGATGGGAATGTGGAGACATTCAAGGCTAGACTAGTGGCAAAAGGTTATAGTCAACGCGAAGGCATTGACTATCAGGATACCTTTTCCCCAGTAGGCTATGCTAAAATCCATCCGCACATTGCTTGCCGTTGCAGCCTATTTCGATTATGAAATATGGCAAATGGACGTGAAAACGGCATTCTTAAATGGATATCTTGAGGAAGATATCTATATGGAACAGCCGCTAGGTTTCACATCCAGTGATACTGATCACAAGGTTTGCAAGCTGCAAAGGTCCATATATGGACTTAAGCAAGCATCTCGGAGCTGGAACACTCGTTTCAATGATGTGATCAAAAAGTTTGGTTTCATCAAAAATGAAGAGGAACCATGTGTTTTCAAAAGGGTCAGTGGGAGCGCTGTTGTCTTCCTCGTATTGTACGTGGATGACATCCTCCTTATTGGGAATGATATTCCCATGTTGACATCAGTCAAGATGTGGTTGTCCAAGGAATTCTCCATGAAAGACCTAGGTGAAGCATCCTTTATTCTAGGAATTAAGGTCTATAGGGATAGACCGAATAGGATGCTAGGACTTTCACAGAAGATGTACATAGAGAAAGTACTAAAGAGGTTTAGTATGGAAAACTCTAAGAGGGGATTAATACCCTTCAGACATGGTATTCATCTTTCCAAGAAGATGTGCCCTAGCACACCTGAGGAAATAGAACGCATGAGCAAGATCCCTTATGCTTCTGCAATAGGGAGCCTCATGTATGCCATGCTATGTACACGACCTGATATAGCCCATGCTGTGAGTGTCACAAGCAGATATCAGTCAAATCCAGGTGAAGAACACTGGACTTCTGTGAAATGTATCCTTAAGTACTTGAGAAGAACTAAGGATATGATGTTGGTCTTTGGTAATGGAGAACTCCAAGTCCAGGGATACACAGACTCGGACTTTCATGTCCGATATAGATGATCGAAAGTCGACATCTGGAAGTCTGTTTGTGTGCAATGGTGGTGCTGTCAGCTGGAAGAGTTCCAAGCAAACGGTGATACCACCTCATCCACGATTATCTCGAGAAGGGTTATGTCGAGGTCAAGAGAGTCAACTCCACAGATAATGTGGCAGACCCACTTACAAAGCCGTTGGGCCAGCAGAAGATCGAAGCCCACCTTGAGAAGATGGGACTTAGACTTGTAGCCAATTGGCTTTAGGACAAGTGGGAGATTGTTAGATATATGTGCCCTAGAAGCCAGAATTGGCTGACACTTGTAATACACTTCTAGGGGCAAAATTGTAATTTTGACTATAATTAATAAAATGGGTTATTTTCTATCACATATGTGTATTTAGTGTCTGTGATACATCCTTTGAGTTAATGGTAATGATAATTCATATTTTCAAGAGTTGAAAATTTAAGACATGAATAATCATTATTAACTCATAAAATGCTCCCGACCATAGGATCATCACGAGGATGGTGATTGATCCGGAAGGTTGGTGTACAATCGCTTCTCTTTAGTAGATGAGTCTTGAGTCTACGGTGTGGAGACACCGGAGCGAGAGTACAGGTACTCGTTAGAGAACGAGGGCACTGAGCGTGACCACCTCGAGTAGTCATTAGGGAAGTCTACCTTCTCGTCAATGACTGACTCGATGCTGCAGTAGTGTGTCTGGTTCTTTGACCTGAGGTGCATCGGCAGTTCACCTTGAGGGTGTTATAGTTTGACTACACCATTACTCGGTCTCCTAGCCATATGGAACCTGAGGTGTATGTTGGCTATAGCATGTTCATTGTAGGAACTGGATTGCATCAAGATGGAATCTATCTACCTCGGTGGTAGAGGAGCAGCCCTATGATGATCATGAGAATCAAGTCCAGAAGTCCCATGGCCATGGCAGAGTGAAATAATAGAAAGAGTTTCTATTTAGATTTTCACATTGGACTCGAATCGAATGATTACATCATATGACAGAGACTAGGGTTTGACGAGTTCACCTTAACCCTAATCTGATCGGGGCTCAAGATAGAAGAACTTAATCACACAGGTAGCTGCACCAAGAGGTTCGCATTCAGCTCTGATGGGTTGCCACCATATACTGCTAGGTGTCACTGGTGGATTTTGGGAGCAATTAGAATGATTTAGATGATCGATCATTCTAGCTGTTCGAATCAGAAGAGTTCTGATCCATCGAAAGGAGTTTCGATGATGTCGATGATAGAGATCATGACATATCCCATTACCATACAGAACTGAACCTAACTGGGTCACACAAACAAGGGTTTGAATCTGGTGATCATCAATTGAACTGATCTAGTTCAATTGATCTGAATGAGATTCAATTAGGTTCAAGGAAAATCGTGCTAGCACTCGATTGAACCTAACGTTCTTCTTTTACTATCATAAATAAGTTGTCCTGACTGAGCCAAAGGAGTTTGTGCTCAATCAGAGGCCTTCATATGGTCTGACTGGAGGTTGTCCAAGTCAGAAAAGGTTGTCTTATTTTGTAAGACATTACCTGCCATTTTTGGTCACCTGCCATTTCTTGTTCTTTGACTTTGGTCAAAAGTCTACCTTTGACTGGTCAAACGTTGACCATTGACACTTTGACTTTTGACCACATGTCATGCACCTATTGGAGAGCTGGTGGGGGCCTGTCCCCCTGCCAGAACCTGGCAAGGAGAAGGGCGCACGCCACCCTAGGCGTGTGCCCAAGTTGGAGGCGCCTAGGAGTCCTTGTTGGACAAGGACTCCATCTCCTTTTTGGATTCCAATTAGAGTTCTTCTAAGAACCAACTTTGACTGGTCTTAGGCACCCTCTAAGGAGGAATCCAGGGGACTCTATTCCCACCAATCAGATTTAGATCTGATTTCACAAAGGGTTGTGATTGGTTGGGAAGAAGAGGAGTTGGATCACAGCTTAGTCTATAAATAAGACCCTGCGCCCAACTCAGATTCTAATGAGATATTGAGATCAAATTTCCCATGCCCCAAGGCTGCCTCTCCCCTCCTTCCTCCATGCCATAGTCTCTTCTCCCCTTGCTCTCCACGTCCAAAAGGAGTTTTGGACTTGGTTGGTGCGATTCAGATCAAAGAAAGGCGATCAAAAGCAAGAAGGCTGCGCTGCTGCAAAGGACGACTGCTGATCTTCAAAAGAGTTTTGAAGATCCTCCAGATCAGATCCAGATCTGATTTTTGGAGGTGTGATAGAGAAGAAGAGGATCTCCAGATCCAACCCGAGTGGATACCGGTAGAGGCCAGGCGCTTGCGTGGCTAAGATCCAGAACCTTCCGCTGCAATCAGGATCATCAACAGGGTAATAGGATTACCCAAATCAGGTAAATTAAATTTGATTTAATTTATCTTATTTTATTTTATTTATTAAAATAATAAGAATCAGATCTGAAACATATCAAGATCTGATTGAGATCAAGAGAAAAATTTTTGAAATATATCTCTTGATCTGATCAGATCTGAACGAACCTGGACCGGGAAATCAGGATTTCCCTCAACTGTAATTGAATTTCTAAGTCTCACAATCCAGAAGTTCTATCTATAAAAATTAGAGAAGATTAAATAGGATTTTGCTAGCTTTCTAGAAGTCACAGAGATCAAAAGTATCTCGATAGGCCATAGAATTTCTCTTTCAAAGAGGGATTGTCCGACAACACCTCTAGAAAGAGAGCGTACGAGTAGAATACCATATGCTTCGATAGTGGGTTCTATAATGTATGCCATGACATGTATGCGACCAGATGTGGCATACTTACTAGGGGTAGTGAGTAGATACCAATCTGATTAAGGAGAGAACCAATGAAAGGTTGTTAAAACCATCCTAAAGTATTTGAGAAATACTAAGGACCAGTGGCTTGTATATGATGAATCAGACTTGAAACTTGTGGGGTTTATAGACTCCAGTTTTTAGTCTAATCAAGATGATAGCAAGAGTGTGTCGAGATATATATTCATCCTTAATGGTGGGGTTGTCTACCGGAAGAGTTCCAAGCAGCACATTATGGCCGATTCAGTTTGCAAGGTAGAGTATGTCGCTGCATCTGATGTTGTCAAAGAAGCGGTGTGGCTGACAAAATTCATCTCCAAGCTTAGAGTAGCACCCTCCCTTGATGGTCCAGTTTTGCTCTACTATGATAGCTCTAGAGCCATTGCTTAGGCAAAAAAATCAAAGGTACACCAGCGGATGAAGCATATTCTATGTTGCATCTACCTTGTCCGAAAAATTATGGATCGAGGTGATGTCGACCTTTAGAAGATCGACAAGAAAGAAAATCTGGCCGACCCATTCACTAAAGCTATCATGGTGATGGAGTTCAATGACTTCATGTCGAAGATAAGTATTAGATATTGCACCGATTGGCTTTAGTCCAAATGGAAGATTGTTAGAAATATGTCCCAAAGCTAATCATCAGTCGGTTGATGGTTGGGCTATATATTTGTAATTGTATATAAAATATAAATTAATAAAAGTTATTTTGACATATTTCATTATAAATTTTATTGTCTTCTAATGAACTCTTGTGTTGTGATAAAGTCCTTAGGACTATCTAGATTCGACAAAGGAGGATTTATCATTTAGTCCTTAAATTGTTTACAACCAAAAGATATGTTGTTACTTAGGATGATAATGTTTATCAAGTATAGATCATTATGTGCCATATAGGTTGGTTGTCCTCGTAACCAAGGAGTGTTGAGACATTGGTATGGCATGCAAGCAAGATGTATGTTAGGAAACATGCAGGATTTTATGCATAGATTTCAAAACTTTTTCAAAATGTAGAGCAGTGGAAGACATATATTAAACTATTTAATCTACAACATGCATGTAATCAAATTATAAAACCCTACACCAAGGATCTATAATATGGTATGATGTAAATATAAATCTAAAAAAAATTAATCATAAGTGGTATTGATCATATCAATACCTAGATCTAGAATAATTCTAGATCTAACCTAGATCACATCTAGGTCACCAAGAGATCAGATCTCTTATCTTTGCATGGGTTGAGAACTCCATGATTGAATCTGTTGTTGCCTTTGGAGTCGCACAAGCATCCGACCTCTATAGGTGATCCACACGAATCTGTAACATAGATCAGAGATTCATCGAACGAAGATCCGCTCGAAGTGCTAGCTTCTCGCGGATCCCTCCCGATGGTTAATCAAATATATGCTCTTTGGATCTCTTGGGCAATCTTAGAGATGAAGAACATGAGGAGGAATGAGGGAGGAATCCAATCCTTAGATCTTTCATAAATCAAAAAATAAAAAGACATATGGAAAAAACCTTAGGAGAAGACAAATCTTCTCCTTAAGGACATCAACAGTTGATGTCCTAAAAACACCTCTATGCTAGGATCAGAGGAGACCTTGTCCTTTGAATTTTTTTCTAATTCTAAAATATCAAACCCTTAGATTTTTCTCACAAAAATCTCATAAATATAATTAAGAAGAAGGGCTCTCAAGAAGATCCTAAGAGAAGACCTTCTTCTCTTCTTCTTCCCACTTCAGGACATGATCACATCATGTCCAAAAAGGATCTCCATGCCCCAACACCTTGGAGCATAGATTCCACACCCTCATCCTCTCTCTTTCTCTCTCAGATCTTTATCATATAAAAATCACATAAAATAACGAAGAAGAAGATACTCAAAAAAAAAAATAAAGAGAAGATAATCTTCTCTTACCTTTTGCCTTCATGACATCAACGATTGATGTCCAGATAAAGATCTTTTCTCTAAGAATCTCGGCACCATTTTTCCTCAAGCCCTTCCTCTCTCTCTCTCAAATTTTTATCATATAAAAATCATAAATAAAATAGGAAGAGAGAAACATAAAAGAAAATTATAAGAGAAGACAATCTTCTCTTACCTTGTCTCTTCAAGAGATCAACCTTTGATGTCTTAATTAAGGGCTCTTCTCCAAGAATCATGGCACCACAAATCCTCCATGCCTTCTCCTCCTTCTCCTCTGATTTTTTATAATTTTTCTAGGATTTTTTACATCCTAAAACCATCTCATAAGAGGCATCCACCTTTTATTATAAGACTAGGTCAAAACCTAGTCAAAGGAGGACTTTTATGGGCTATCCAACTCTTGGACACCCTCCCTTATTTTTTGGCATGTAAAATAGAAAACCAATGCCCAAAAGAAAGGAAGAAAGGGTAGAAATAATATTGGAGGCATGGGGAAAGATGGCGCACAAGAGGAGAAAGGAGTTTGGTCAAAACGGAACTCTTATAAGAAGAAAAGAAATCCCAACTCCTTGTTTTGACCAAGTCAAAACAAACTCCCCAATAATCTGATATATGGGCGTGGAAGGCCTTCTTGGGCATGGGAATACATAGAAAAAATTTGAAATTAAATATTTGACATGGGCTTTAATAGGCGTAAGAGAAAGAGAGAGAGTCCCAATCCAACTAGGACTCCTCTTGTTTGACTAGGTCAAAATTATTTTAAATCTAATTTAAATCCTATTTAAACTATATTAAATATAACCTAATTAAGGATGATCCTAGTCCAACTAGAAGCCCAATTAAATTAGATTAAATTAAGATTTAAATCTGATTTAAATCCTAAGTATATCAGGTGCACCCAAATCCTAGTCAAACAAGAAATTATTCTTCCCTTGCAATTGGCTTATCTAATTAACCAATTAGACTTAATCTAATTAAATTCAAACTAATTCTAGTTGAATCTAATTCAATTAGACTTGATCTCAGCCCGATTGCTCAATCAAATTAAGCCAATTAGAAATCCAATTGCTAATTGATTCTCCTACAATACTTGCATTAGGTCAAACATCAATCACATTGAATGTTTGACCTCGAAATGATTCTCAATCATCGATTAACTGAAGAAAAATCCTGATTTTCCGATCCAGGTTCGTCCAGATCTGATTAGATCAAGAGATATATTTCAAAAATTTTCTCTTGATCTCAATTAGATCTTGATATGTTTCAAATCTGATTCTTATTATTTTAATAAATAAAATAAAATAAGATAAATTAAATCAAATTTAATTTACCTGATTTGGGTAATCCAATTATCCTGTAGATGATCCTGATTGCAGCGGAAGATTTTGGATCTAGCCATGCAAGCGCCTGGCCTCTACCGATATCCACTTGGGTTGGTCTGGAGATCCTCTCTTCTCTATCACACTCCAAAATCAGATCTGGATCTGATCTGGAGGATCTTCAAAACTCTTTTGAAGATCGGTAGTCGTCCTTTTGGCAGCAGCACACCTTCTTGCTTTTGATTCGCCTTTTTCTGATCTGAATCACACAACCTAATCCCAAAACTCTTTGGATGTGAGAGCAAGGGGAGAAGGACTATGGCGTGGAGAAGGAGGGGAGAGGCAGCCTTGGGGCATGGGGTTTCTCAATTGAATTGCATTAGCATTAGGGTTGGCGCAGGATCTTATTTATAGACCTCTTGTGATCCAACTCCTCTTCCTCTCAACCATCACAACGTTTGTGAAATCAGATCTAAATCTGATGGTTGAATAGAGACCCCTGGATTCCTCCTTAGAGGCGCCTACAGTCCTCAGTCAATTGGATTCTTAGTGGAACTCTGATTGGAATCCAAAGGGAGGTGGAGTCCTTGTCCAAAAGGACTCCTAGGCCCTCCTTACTTGGTCACGCCACCCTTGGCGTGCGCCTTCTCCTTGCCAGGTTCTGGCAGGGGGAACGGCCCCCACAGCTCTCCATAGGTGCATGACATGTGGTCAAAGCAAGGTGATGGTCAACGTTTGACCAGTCCAAGGTAGACTTTTGACCAAAGTCAAAGAACAGAAGGCAGGGTGCCGCAAAAATGGCAAGTAATGTCTTACAATAAGACCAACCTATTCTGACTTGGCAACCTCCAGTCAGACCATATGAAGGCTCTGACGAGCACAAACTCCTTTGGCTCAGTCAGACAACTTATTTATGATAGTAAGAAGAACGTTAGGTTCAATCGGGTGCTAGCACGATTTTCTTGAACCTAATTGAATCTCATTCAGATCAATTGTACTAGATCAGTTCAATTGATGATCAACCAGATTCAACCCTTGTTTGTGTGACCCAGTTAGGTTCAGTTCTGTATGGTAATGGGATATGTCATGATCTCTATCATAGACAATCATCGAAACTCCTTTCGATGGATCAGAACTCTTCTGATTTCGAACGTCTAAGAATGATCGATCATCTAAATCATTCTAATTGCTCCAAATCCACAGTGACACTAGTAGTATTGGTGGCAACCCATCAGACTGAATGCGACACTCTGGTGCAGCTACCTGTGTGATTCAATCTTCTATCTTGAGCCCCGATCAGATTAGGGTTAAGGTGAACTCGTCAAACCCTAGTCTCTGTCATATGCATGTAAATCATTCGATTCGAGTCCATGTAAAAAATCTAATAGAAACTCTTTCTATTATTTCACTCTACCATGGCCATGAATTTCTGGACTTGATTCTCTGATCATCATAGGGCTACTCCTCTACCACCGAGGTAGATAGATTCCATCTTATGGCATCCAGTTCCTACAATGAACATGTCATAGCCAACATACACCTCAGGGTTCATATGGTAGGAGAGCCGTAGTAATGGTGTAGTCAATACTATAACACCTCAAGTGAACTACCGATGCATCTCAGGTCAAAGAACCAGACACACTACTGCAGCATCGAGTCAGTCGTTGACGAGAAGGTAGACTCCCTAATGACTACTCGAGGTGGTCACGCTCAGTGCCCTCGTTCTCTAACGAGTACCTATACTCTCTCTCTGGTGTCTCCACACCGTAGACTTAAGACTCATTTACAAAGAAAGCGATTGTACACCAACCTTCCGGATCAACATCATTCCTCGTGATGATCCTATGGTCAGGAGCAATTTATGAGTTAATAATGATTATTCATGTCTTAAATTTTCAACTCTTGAAAATATGAATTATCATTACCATTAACTCTAAGAATGTATCACAGACACTAAATTACACATATGTGATAGAAAATAACCATTTATTATTTTAGTCAAAATTACAATTTTGCCCCTAGAAGTGTATTACAAGTGTCAGCCAATTCTGGCTTCTAGGGCACATATATCTAACAATCTCCCACTTGTCCTAAAGCCAATTGGCTACAAGTCTAAGTCCCATCTTCTCAGGTGGCTTCGATCTTCTACTGGCCAATGGCTTTGTAAGTGGTTCCTACAACATTATCTGCGGAGTTGACTCTCTTGACCTCGACGTAACCTTTTTGAGCTAATCGTGGATGGGTGGTATCACCGCTTGCTAGGAACTCTTCTAGCACAAACAGTCTGCCAGATGCGACTTTCGATCAATCTATTATCGACATGATTATCCTGAGTCTGTGTTACTGGACCAGAGTTCCCGTTACAATGACCAGCATCATATCCTTAGTTTTCTCAAGCACTTAAGGATACATTTCACAGAGTCCAGTGTTCTTCACCTGGATTTGACTGATATCTACTTGTGACACTCACAGCATGGGTATTATCAGGTCGTGTACGTAGCATGGCATACATGAGGCTCCCTATTGCAGAAGTCATAAGGGAATCTTGTGATGCCTTCTATTTTCTCAGGGGTGCTGGGGGCACAACTTCTTGGAAGATGAATACCATGGTCTGAAGGGTATTAATCCGCCTCTTAGAGTTTTACCGATACTAACCACTTTAGTACTTTCTCTATGTACTCTTCTGTGAAAGTCGTAGCATCTATCAGTCTATCTCATAGACCTTAATTACCTAGAATTAAGGATGCTTCCCTAGGTCTTTCCATGAAAATTCTTGACACCCACTCTTGACTGTTGTAAACATGGGAATATCATTCCCAAAAAGGAGGATGTCATCCTCGTACATGACGAGGAAGACAACAGCGTCCATGACCCTTTTGAAAAACAATGGTTCCTCTTCATTTTTGATGAAACCAAAACTTTTTTTTTTTTTTTTTTGTTTTTTTTTTTTTTTTTTTTTTTTTTTTATCAAATCATTGAAACGAGTGTTCCGCTCTCGAGTAGCTTGCTTAAGTCATATATGGCCTAGAGCTTGCAAACTTGGATCAGTATCACTGGATGTGAACCTGAGCGGTCTGTCCATATAGATTCTTTCTCATGATAATCCATTTAGGAATGTCGTTTCAGTCATATTTGCCTATTTCATATCGAAATAGGCTGACAACAGCAAGCAATGTCGGATGGATTTTGCATAGCTACCGGAGAAAAGGTATCCTGATGTCCAATTGCTTGCGTTGATCTATACTTTGCCCCAGGTCTAGCCTTGAATGTCTCCACATTCCAATCGCACCATCTTTCCTTGGAGATCCCATTTACACCCAATACGGTACTATACCTTCTGGTGGCATCTACCAAGTTCCAGCTTGTTGAGTGCATCGAGTCGATCTCTGACTTCAGCTTGCCATAAGCCATTTCTCGGAGTCGATATCTGATATGCTCGTTGTAGTTTTTTGGGATCATTCATGAGCACCATTACTAGAGGAACATTTCCTCGTACATCCTCTGAAATATACTAAGTATACTTTCAGGGGGATGGAAAATCTTCCGATCTACGAGGTGGAGGAGGTAGTGTTCTTATTGGCTCAACCTGATTTGTTCAAGCTTAGTGCCTGCTCGTGTCTGCTTGGAGACTTCTCATCAAGCTTAATCTTGTTTTTCATTTCCACTATCGGTGATAAATATTTTTCAAGAAATTATGGCATGTACTCACAATCACTTGTGTGTTTCTTGGAATGTAGAAATAGTCTAGATGATCTTTGGATATCTATTGAATCGAGGCTTCTAAAGGCACCTAAACTCTACTTGTCGCTTGTGTCTTTTGACATGGCGGACACACCATTATTTGAGATGTGCAGATTGGTTTTACCATCAATATCTGTCACGGTGCGGGAGGACAGTTTTAAGGGAACACTTGTTCAGTAGATAGATTGAAGTTATAATGAATGTCCCAAAGAAAATCTGGGGTCGTTTGAAGTCTCATATGATCGAACCATATCCAATAGAGTCCGATTCTTTCGGTTCTGAAACCCGTTGACGTTAGGTTGTTTTCCTGGTGGAGTAGTTGAGAGATATGCCATTTTCTAAGATATCTAGAATTCCTGGATAAGGTATCACCTCCCTCATCTATCGAAAAGCAACCTTATGGGTTTTTCCTGTTGTTTTTCTATTCATGTCTGAATTCTGAACTTTCAAAGCATTCAGACTCATATGTCTCCATAAAGATCACCATACCCATACCTAGCGGATCATCGGTAAAGGTAAATGAAGTAGACAAATTGCCTCTAGCCGGAACATCGAATGGGCCGCACACATCAGTATGTACTAGGCAAGGAGATCTGTGGCCCTCATCCCATGTCCAACAAAAGGGAGTTTAGTTATTTGCCATTGAAACAAGATTCACAAGTTTTGGATATTGACTCAAAAGTCAATGGACAATTATAGCCATTTTTCCTCCAATTTTGTTAATCCTATCTTCTGTTATATGACCTAATCTCAGGTGCCATAGATATCTATCATTTGGAACTTATCCCTAAGGTCGTTTGGCATTCACGTTTTGTCGATAGTTAAAACAGGTAGATCAATATGCAACTGAAAAGACATATAACAAGGAAACCCTTTGCAATTTTATTTCTTTTCCATAAAAGAAATGTTACAATGGTCCTTAAAGAAGGTGATCACATAACCTTCTGTGCTAAGCATGAAACAGAAATCAAATTCTGCTAGCTGCAAAGGCACATAACTACCAGTCTTTTTAAAACTAAGTATAAACCAGTGGTAATTGAAAGAGGGATATGTTCCCACGGGCATACTGCAGCAACTCTTGCTCATTTACCGATCGTAGGATCATGTCTCCATCCCTCAACCTTCTATCCTCAAGACGCTGCATAGAAGTGCACAGATGAGCACTAGAACCAGAGTCAAGCACCCAACTGGATGTAGAAGAAACCGTAAGGTTAGACTCAATAACGAGCTGTAGGGAAATCCTGATTTCCCGGTCCAGGTTCGTCCAGATCTGATTAGATCAAGGATATATTTCAAAAAATTTTTCTCTGATCTTAATCAGATCTTGATATAATTTTCAAGATATGATTCTTATTATTTTAATAAATAAAATAAAACAAGTAATTAAATCATATTTACATTTACCTGATTTGGGTAATCTATTACCCTGTAGAATGATCCTGCTTGCAGCGGAAGGTTCTGGATCTTTAGCCACGCAAGCGCCTGGTCTACCGGTATCCACTTGGGTTGGATCTGGAGATCCTCTTCTTCTCTTCACACCCTCCAGAAATCAACATCTGGGATCTGATCTGGAGGATCTTCAAAACTCTTTGAAGATCTGCAGTCGTCCTTTTTGGCAGCGCGCCAAGCCTTCTTCGCTTTTGAAAATCGGCCTTTTCTTGATCTGAATCGCACCAACTAAGTCCAAACACCCTTTTGGACGTGGAGAGCAAGGAGAGTAGGACTATGGCGTGGAGAAGGGAGGGGGAGGCAGCCTTGGGGCGTTGGGAAATTCATTGGAATTAGGGTTGGGCGCGAGGGTCTTATTTATAGACATCTTGTGATCCAATCTCTTCTCTCAACCAATCACAACCCTTTGTGAATCAGATCTAAATCTGATTGGGTTGGAATAGAGACCCTGGATTCCTCCTTAGAGGGCGCCTAAAGACCAGTCAAACTGGATTCTTAGTAGAACTCTGATTGGAATCAAAAGGGAGGGTGGAGTTCCCCTTGTCCAACACGGACTCCTAGGCGCTCCTCTTGGGCTACGCCACCCTTGGCGTGCGCCTCTCCTTGCTAGGTTCTGGCAGGGGAACCGGCACGCCAAGCTCTCCAATAGGTGCATGACATGTGGTCAAAGTCAAGGGTGAATTGGTCAACGTTTTGGACCAGTCAAAAGGTCAGACTTTTGAACGGCAAAGTCAAGAAACAAGAATGGCAGGTGACCAAAAATGCTAGGTAAATGTCTTAAAATAAGACAACCTATTCTGACTTGGACAACCTCCAGTCAGACATATGAAGGCCTCTGATTGAGCACAACTCCTTTGGCTAGTCAGGACACTTTTTATGATAGTAAAGAAGACGTTAGGCTTCAATCGAGTGCTAGACGATTTCCTTGGCCTAATTGAATCTCATTCAAATCAAATTGAACTAGATGAGTTCAATTGATGATACCAGACTCAAACCCTTGTTTGTATGACCGCAGTTAGGTTCAGTTGCTGTATGGTAATGGGATTGTCATGATCTCTCATAGATATCATCGAAACTCCTTTCGATGACTTAGAACTCTTCTGATTCGGAACAGCTAGAATGCATCGATTTCATCTAAATCATTCTAATTGCTCCCAAAATCCACAGTGACACCTAGCAGTAATATGTGGCAACGCCATCAGAGCTGAATGCGAACGCTCTTGGTGCAGCTTACCTGTGTTGATTCAGTTCTTCTATCTTGAGCGATCAGATTAGGGTTAAGGTGAACTCGTCAACCCTAGTCTTGTCATATGATGTAATCTTCGATCGAGTCAATGTGAAAATCTAAATAGAACTCTTTCTATTTATTTCACTCTGGCCCATGGCCATGGGCTTCAGCTTGATTCTCATGATCATCATAGGCTACTCCTCTTCACGAGGTAGATAGATCCCATGCTTGTGCAATCCAGTTCTACAATGAACATCGTCACAAGCCAACATACACTCAGGGTTCCATATGGCTAGGAGACCGAGTATGGTGTAGTCAAACTATAACACCTCAGGTTGAAACTGTCGATGGCATCTCAGGTCAAAGAACCAACACACTACTGCAGCAATCGAGTCAGTCATTTGAGAGAAGGTTAGACTTCCTAATGAAACTACTCGAGGTGGTCACGCTCAGTGCCCTCGTTCTCTAATGAGTACCTGTACTTCTCGCTCCGGTGTCTCACACCATAGACGTCAAGACTCATTCTACTAAAGAGAAAGCGATCGTTACACCAACCTTCCGGATCATCACCATCCTCGTGATGATCCTAGTGGATTCGGGAGCTGTTTATGAGTTAATAATGATTATTCATGTCTTTAAAATTTTCAACTCTTGAAAATATGAAAATTATCATTACCATTAACTCAAAGGATGTAATCACAACACTAAATACCATGTGTGATAGAAAATAACGCCATTTCATTAATTAATAGTCAAAATTAACAATTTTGGCCCCTAGAAGTGTATTACAGTGTCGCACAATTCTGGCTTTTAGGGCACATAATATCTAACAATCTCCCACTTTGGTCCTAAAGCAATTGGCTACAAGTCTAAGTTCGCATCTTCTCAGTGGGCTTCGATCTTACTGCTGGCCAAACGGCATTATAAGTGGGTCGGCCAACATTATCTGCGGAGTTGACTCTCTTGACCTCAACGTAACCTTCTCAAGGTAATTCGCGGATGAGATGAATATCACCGTTTGCTGGACTCTTCGCAGCAGACAGCTTCCACCATTGCACACAAACAGCTTCCAGTTGTCGACTTTTCCGATCATCTATATCAGACATGAAGTCCGTAGTCTGTGTATCCCAGCAACTTGGAGTTTCTCCATTACCAAGACAACATCATATCCTTAGTTCTTCTCAAGTACTTAAGGATACATTTCAAGAAGTCGCAGTGTTACTTCACCTGGATTTGACTGATATCTGCTTGTGACACTCACAGCATGGGCTATCATCAGGTCGTGTGCATATGCATGGCATAACATGAGGCTCCCTATTGCAGAAGCACTAAGGGATCTTGCTCATGGCGTTCTATTTCTCAGGTGTGCTGGGGCACATTCTTCTTGGAAGATGAATACATGTCTGAAGGGTATTAATCCCCTCTTCAGAAGTTTTCCATACTAAACCTCTTTGTACTTCCTCTATGTACTTTTCTGTGAAAGTCTAGCATCCTATTCGGTCCTATCCCTATAGC